>VYZW01003604.1:0-29148 GCA_013401315.1 Balaeniceps rex | reverse complement strand
GTGTTTAGGGACCCTGCAAGCCAGAATCAGAAAGACACTGAAAATCTGCGTAAATACGGCTCAGTAGCAGATACACCCTGTAGTCAAGGCACAACTGAGTCTACACAGGCTTCTTTAATCCTTCTAATAAGACCGCATTTGCAGGTATTTCCTCATGTATCTAATGAGCTTTCACTAAAAGGAGGTAAAAAAAGAAAATGCCACCAGTAATTTGCACGTACTTTTGGCTCACAGGCTTAGATACCTTCACCTGCAAAGTCTTCCTCATGTACATACATCTTTCCGATAGCACGATGAAGAAGCGTACATAAGAACACATTGCCACTCCTGGAGAGAAATTCCTCATACAAATTCCCAGTTGTACAGATTTTATGTGGGAATATATGAACTGTCAATACTGGGTCAGACCAAAGGACACGCCTCCCTGTATCCTGCTCTTAAGCACAGGTCAAAAGCAGGAACAGAATAAGCACACAGTGCTTCTCCACACATCCTCCATGTCTCTAGACCAGAACCTTCTGAACCAGGCACAGTTTCTGTGTACTTAGTAACTGTGAGCTTATGCAGTCTTCCCTGAGCCTGCGTAGAACTATCCAAACTGAGACTTTACTGATGAAGAAAGCTTCACAGAATTAGTCATTACTGCTCCAAAAACTCACTCATTTTGTGTGTGAAATTAGGACTGCTCCCCACCCACATGAATCAGTTTACATTTGCAATTCATCACCATCAGCCCTCTTTACCAGCTCAAATAATGTAAAGCCAGCTGGAAACATTGTTTTTCCAGGTCATTTACAAAACATCCCTGCAGCACTCCAATGGTGACCTCCAGCCACCATGAGGGCTGCCTGTTTACTCACATCCTCTTTCCTATCTTTGCACCAACTGTTTGTTTATGACAGGGAACTCCCTTATTATGTCAGGGGCTGCTCAGGTAAGGGCTCCTGTTTAAAAGCTTCCTAAAATCCGAGTACATACTGTAAGCCAGACCTCTCAACATGCTTATTTAGACCTTCAGAGAATTCCAACCTTTTTTTAAGGCATGACTTTCCATTACAAAAGCCATATTGGCTCTTCCCCACTATATAATATTTATGCAGGTGTCCAATATATATTTGCTATATTGCTATATTTTCTACTAATTCAGTTGGTAGTGGTCAAACTTCCTTGTCTGCAGCGCACATATTTCCCCTAGAACCCTCTTTTTAAAGTAGTGACATGCTTGCTGCTCTCCAGTCCACAGGTATTAACTTCCAGTGACAAAGGAGAGACCATCGTTAGTAGCACTGTCCCAGGGGACTTCATCTAGTTCAGCAACTTGTTCCTGCCTATTGTCTATTTGTTCCAAAACCTCTTACACAGACGCTTCATTTTAAGCCAGATCCTTCAATGATTTCTCAGCAAGAACGATTTCCATCCACCTTTCCTGTCTAGTCTAACCTATTAGTAACCAGAAGTTAATAATGTATAGCTTCCTGGACAACTGTGTGAGAAGCAGGCAAAAAAAACCTTCTTGAAAGAAGAGTGCAGGCAGGAGCTAATATACCATAACTATAAATATTAAGTCAATCTCTCCACAGATAGACTTTGAAACTATGTGCAATCCTACTAATACCTCACAAGTAGGGCAAAATGAATGGTTTTATTCACCTTACTGAATGCTGGGGATGCCATTTCCTGCAAGACGTCTTTGCAATTCCAGTCCTCGGTCCTACTGGACATCTTGAGCTTTTTAGAATGAAAACTTACTCATCCTTCTGTAAAGAACAAGGAAGATAAAAATGAGGGAGAGTGATGAAAAGTCATGAAAAACCCAAAAAGCAAAACCCATAGCAAAATTATGCTCCGTTTTGGTTGACTCTCTTGAACCATTTTGTTTTGTTCTGTTTCCCCCGCTGACCAACATTCTAGCTACTATTTTTAACTGAGTGCCAAACTTGCATATTAAATGAAAGCAAACAAGTTAAATATAATACTGACAATGGATATTAGCTAGCTCAGCCTTCTGAGAGTTGAGTTAACGAAGCCAGCTTTTAGTTAAGCAAGGCAGCATTTAGAGAGGCCACAAACACTGATCAGGAAACAGACACAAGGACTCAAAATCATCTGCAGTTCAGGTTTTTTCTTTATATCTACATTATTCGCAGCAAATGCGCGTTGGGTATATTGGTCTAATCATCCAAGAGCTAGAAGTTTTATTTTTTTTCCACCTATATGATAGCAGTGAGAACACTCCTGATTTGTAAAGCACATTGAAAGAGCTACATAAGGGGATACAGAACCAGGTACACTTAAGTCTTAGCTACCCATCTTACAAAACAACCCCAGAAAATACATTCCTTCCTCAATCTTAATACCGCATATGAAACAATTTAGTTCAGGCATGGTGTTTTGGCTCAATGACCAAAGATGTTTCATCAAAGCCTTCATTAATGAACTGAGAAAAAGGAAAACTTATGACCCAAATGCTCAAACTTCTGAACAATATCTACAAAGAGAGTTCCACTTAAGAGTTCCTGCTGAAGTACCAGTAACTTAAAGACTACGAAGAAAGCATAAGCAGCAAAGACGCAAAGATTTACCTGCAAAAGGATCCTGGAGTTGCTCCCTGCATAGGCATGGAAGCAGAGGGTTCTCACACCTCCTCCTGAGAAGTCAGCCCTAGGCTCAGAGAAAGGACCTGCTCCACATCCAGTTTTACAAAGGAGGACCGTGTGAAGTCCTATGATAGAACAGCCTGTGACTTAAAGAGAAAGAGAGATTATTTCCTCCAGATTTCAGGCCAAGCTACTCAAAGAAAGGCCTTGGTATTCGTGCTTTGCACAAAGAACCTGAGCTCTCCAACAAAACTGTGTGGATGGAATCACAGCCACACTTTGTAATCAGTCATGAGACAGGCTCAGTAACAGCTAAGGTGCTGCTCAAGGTGATTAAATTGGGACTGATTCAATGCACATCCTATGAGCCTCTCTCTTTAGTGAGAAGGTCCCTTTCTTCTGTTTTCAACCAGAGGAAAGGCTTATCCTACATTTAGCGATTCAGGATTAACCTGTACAGTATATCCTTGTTACAGAGACACTATTTGTGTGTACTTTGCATTGCACTACCAGACACTGTTAAACAGTTATAGTAAGAAAACAGAACACTGGATCAAAGCCTTAACAGATGATGGTCTGCACATGATATGAGTGTAAATGCAGGTGAAGATAAATAGCTGATGAAAATAGCCATTTTCAAAACACTAGAACAAAGCCTTCAGGCCCTGTATAAACAAAGAAGGATCTGAGGAGAGAGGACAGTTTCCCCGCACAGCTTTGGATAATACGCTGTATGTGACAATAGCTTGCTAATGGCAAGTGAGACAAAATGCTTCTAATGATATAACAGAAGAACAAAAGCGAAAGTCTCTTCCATAAAGAAATGCTTCCAGGAAACCAGCAAATCACTGCTGACTGTAGAGGCTGTGAAAATCTGAGTCAGAGAGAGATCTGAACCAGTAGAGCGCAAAGGCACTCCTGCTCATGCCACAGTAGCCTAGTTTCTAACACGGCAATCGTATATAGAAGAGCCTCCATTTTTCAAAACAGGTTTGCAGCACATTTCCATAGACTGGGTATTTCTCCTTATTACAGGGTCCAAACCATACCACTTTTGTGACACATCTGTACAGCAGCTGCTCTTCCAGCATTTAACTGTGAAATCACTCTTCTCCCAAAATCTCTACAGCATCTACTACCGATTCCATAATCTGTTTACTTAGTTACGTACAAAAATGCCAGAGGACGCTCTCTGCAGAACAAAAACGCCATGGGAGCTAGGAAATCACAGTGCAACCTTAGTCAAAGTGCATTTGCACACCTTATTTAACCAGCTGATCACACGCCTCTTTACCCTTGGTCTGAACTGTATTCAGAAAATGGGGATGTTACCTTTTCCTCAATGTTTATTACATAGTCTTTGCAACATCTTTGATCCACAACGTACATAAAATAGTTTTTACAGTATTGGAAAGGGTCATTTGCACACACAGGCCTGTTACAGGGCAATAAACAGCACTGATAGTCATAAAGGCAGTGCAAGACCCCTCACAGCTTTTTCTACTAGATACACGGGAAGCATTTACGACTTCTGCTGGTGAAATCTTTCTATGCAAAAACGGTTAATGCGGCACTAAGCAGAGTCTACAAGTACCTCATTTTCACACAGTACAGTAACTAGCATGCTCGTTTTTTTAAAGGGAGGCAGGCCTCGGAGCAGCAGCACCGGGCCAAGGCTGCAGGGAGGAAAGGCAGCGACCTCGCAGCTCCCCGGGGGCGGCCCCGGCCGGCCTTGCCGAGCGCGGCGGGCAGTGCCGGGGCCGTCCCCGGGCCCAGGCCTCGGAGCCCGCCGTCGGCAGCCGGAGCTCCTTCACCCCGCCCAGACCAGGCCGGGCCCAGCGCCCGCCCCAAGGCAGCCCAGCCCGCCCCGGCCCCGCCGCACACGCACCTACCGGAGTCTTACCGCGCCGCCGCCGGCCGCTTTCCCGCCTCGGCCGGGCCGCGGCCTGTAACAGCCGCATGGGGGCGCGGGTAGGCCCTGCCTGGAGGCCCGGCGGAAGCCGGGAGCTCTCCTGTGGGGCGTGCCCGGCGCGGCGTGAGGGGAGGCGGGCCTGCGGAGGGAGAAGCGGCGGTAGAGCTGAGATGTGGCTGTTAGGGCTGAAGAGCGCTCTTTCACCTGACACCTCACTCTGTAGATGGCGATGGTCCACAATCAAATGGATTTACAGCCTTTTCTCTGAGCTCGCTTGATCTCTCATTGTAGCTCTTGTTTTCTGGACCCCAGATCCTCTGTAGGCCATCTTTGAACTCTCCCTGTTTTTCGGCATCCTCGCTCACAGTCCTTGCTGTTTCATATTAATAATACTCAGAAAAATAAAGTGGTGAACATACATTCCAATGAATAGGAATGATCACAAGATATAGAGAGCTGCATTAACTATCATCCCAGTTCCCTGAGTAACAAGTATGTGGCCTGCAGAAAAAATTCTTGGCTTCAGCTTTTAACCAGATGGAGCATATGGTCAAAATGGTGTCAAAATACAATTTTCCTCACAACTTTCTGGAGGCGTGCAGTTAGGGCTGTTGATTCATAAACAAATGTTTGCACGAAGGGTATGAGGGAAAGTCTGATGGATCAAAATGGCTTTATTCCCACTTATATAACAAAATACTGATTCCAGGCTAGCACTGGCTAGGACAGCACCAGCTAGGAGCCAGCCACACAGAGAAGGAGCACTTAGTGTCTATCCCATTCATGAATTCGCAAGGAAGAAGGATAAATTACTGACTAAAATTTTAGGAGACATCAGCAGCTTTGGAGGTGCAGCCAGGTGTACAAGTGGCTAAGGGTGGCCTTATGGAGGCAGAAATGGGGACTCCATTGGTGAGCTCACATGTGAGGAAGCCGGATAAAAAGCTTTGACATTCCTGTAAACCCTGAATTGAACCCAGAATTTCCAAATTTTACTATTCTTATTTATTAAGAAGATGTAAAAAAATCCCCAAACCAACCATGAATGGAGGAAGTTCAGAGTCTGTTACAGAATATTCATTCTTTTTGACCATGAATAAACAGCTAATGTACTTTGGAACCCAAAGCAATACCAAGAATGCATTGAAAAGCCCTTAAATCATTGTTGTGAAGCATGATAGCCCTGCTACAGTAGTGGTGTAAAAAAGAAAGGGAAGGAAACATGCATATGTCTTAAAGTTATTGCTACTTTTATTAGAGATCTCTGTATGATTCTTTTAGTCAATATGGACAAAGATAAGCTCACAAGAGTTAGGATTCCCTGCAGAAATATCACCTGCTGGCTGCATGAATGTGTTTCGCTCCAGTCTGAAATCAGCTCTTTGTGTTATTAGCAAAGACAACGAGAGAAGTTTTTAAAAATCATTAACAATGTTGACTGAGTGGGTGTCTCCGAAAGAGCATCTTGGACTTGCATGGTTCACGTCCCAGCTTTAATGTGGTATTAATATAAGAAAGGAAGACCAAGAAAGTGCATGAAAAGGAAGATAACCAAACATCAAACTGGCCTTTCAGCAAATTCTGAAAATTAAAGGAGAAACTAAGCAAGAATGAGAGATGTGGGAAGGATTTCCTGGGGTCAGGCTAGTTCAGCTCTGCAGACTTTCTCCTGTGGGAGTCTGTGGGACAGGCACTGTCAGGAATGCTGGCTTCTTTGACAGCAGATCTATTTCATGCCCAAAGGAAGTATTTAAAGCTTTTAGCACCTGAGGAATGCGAATTGCTCCAAGCTACAGCGTATGCCATGTTCTTCATTTGTCCAATAACTTCACTGTTACAGAATCAACACCTAAAATAGCCTCCTGTAAAAGCTGATCTGTTTGGGAAGATTAACGTTTTCCTCCCTACTGGGCAAAAATTTTTTTTTTTTAATGTGGGAGGAATGACTTGGAATCTGTGGCTGCGAAATCTGGCTTTCGGAGACCCTGGGGTCTGTGGCACACTGCATGCATATAGTGCGCTGGGCTTTTCTTGGAGCAAAAACTGTGTTTGCAGAGTGGTTCCCTACAGTTTCCAGGATATGCAGAGTGCTGACTTACCATCCTTTTACAGTGAGGACAGCAGATCATCATGGAAGCAGAAGAAAGCAGATGGGACAGATTTTCAAGTTTTCTCTGTGTAAGATACCAAATCAAGCTTCAGCAGTATCTGCTGAAAGCTTCCTCTGTCCAGTTAGAAAGAGACATGGAGTGAGTTCCCCACCAATGGCCATTGACTGGCCACTTCACATGGCCACGCTACTCTTTCCAGCATTTGCAAGACAGCTGCAGCATCTCATGAGCCAACTATTGAAGAATTCCCGTGGATGAAAACGCTCCAAACAGCACAGGGTTTTTATGACATCCACTCCTGGCCTCTCCTGACATCCAGTTTTGGCTGCTGCTTCCTACTTATCCTCAACTGCCAGTGTGTCTTACTCAGAGCTATTTCCAACCAGCGACTGTTTGAGGTACACACAGCCCTCAAATTAGTACCAGAACTAACTAGCTGCTGGAAGGGAGAGGTGCTCGTAGCTACTTTGGTATCTCCCACACCCAAGCTGAGCCACAGATCAAATGTCTAGTTCTGTGAACCAAGCCCATTCAACGCGTTATGTAAGCAGGTGTGTATGTTTTATTCTAAATTTGGTGACATCCATTGTGGATACCATTCCACCCACTTTGCACTCAGTGTGCAAAGAATCCTAGTGCAAATGATTCTAGTGCATGCAGTGCACTGCATGTCATGGGAAAACAGTAAATTAACAGACCTCCTTGGAGCCTCAGCTCTGGATCGGAGAGGGCAGGCAAGTCCTATTTAGTAACATATGAATGGGTTCTACTGAGTCTCTTGTTTTGTATGGAAGACATTTTTGTTCTCTGACAAGACAGAAATGCTTGGCTTTACAGATTGCTCAGTGCAGAGAAACAAATGCAAAACCCAAGTGAACAGGGCAGACTGCTGGGCTGATGCGCTCTGCCCACTATGTCTGCAGGACTGATAGCTTACGTGGTATCCCCAGTGAAACTGGGCTTGGTGGTGCCATGAGGACAGCCATGCCTGGGGTCTCTCCCAGCTGCATGGAGCAGAAACAGTGAGAAGCTGGAGACCAAAGGCTCGGCTGAACTAGTAGGAGGTTGGGAGGCATGAGATGGAGCTGCCCCAAGCCATCAGCCAAGCTTTTATAAACACAGTAGTTTCTTTTCTGAAGGTGTTAAAGACAGTTTATTCAGTATTTCCTAAATCAAGAGGAGTCGTACTGTAAGTATGCCTGATAATCAGAACAAAAAAAGAGTATGCATGAGAGTGTGGGAGGATTTGTGTGTATATATATATGTATGTATGTGTGCATGTATGTAGAGTCAGACCATTGCAAGCCTAAGAGCTGTTAGCCACCTCCAGCACTTCCTCTCTGCTGAGGGTGCTCAGAATGCGCTGCATGCAGGGAAAAAGACAATTTAAGAAATTCCGTTGGCTCTTTGCCTCCAGGCACTTATTCTTACCTCCCTCCTTCAGAGCAGTTTCCCCTCCACTGTACCAGTGCAACAACTTGCAGAGCTGTGTTTAAACCAGCTCCCTGAACTGGTTGAGGTCAACATCTCTTCCACGTGCTGCTGCTGCCGTGTCCATACTCTCTGGAAAGAACAACAGATCACCTTTGACATGTATAGCCTAGAGCAGTAAGAGGAGAAGCAGGCACAAATGAGGTGCATCAGCAAAGCTGAGGTCAGGGTAACACAACGAGGAATAACATTTTTTCTGCATCCTGTGCAATGTCAACACGCCAGCTGCTAGCAGTAGTTCAGATAAGCTGCACCAATGTCTCAGATGAAAAATGTTCAAATTAGGATGCAGTTGAACTGATAATGACAATTTGTTTTTACAGGAGTAATCCTGTACCCTTTGTAAATACAGAAGAGCTGCTGGAGTCATTTCATTATACACTGGTAACCACCACAGGGAACTTTGCAAAGATGACGCTTGTATTGTATGAGTGTACTGAGATAAAGACTGGTCACCTACTTACTAACTCCCCTGAGAAAACAACAGAGCATTTTCCAAACGAGACCAGAAGCTTATGTCCTGAATGGGACCCAGTCATGCTCTGTCCCAGGGGCTCATTACAAAACTTGGCATGGAGAGGGTGAATAAAGACTGAAAAGGAAAGAAAGTGGCCTAGCAAGTGGCAGGATCAAAAAGAAAGAGACAATTCACACATAGACTGAGGAGCTTATTTCCATAGGACACTGTGGGTACCAAAGCATTGTAGGAACAACAATTCAAGAACCTTTTGAACAAATACCAGGAAGAAGGGTCTGTCCAAACAATTAAACACAGACACACCATCTCTAACTTGGGAAGTCCCTGAGCCACAAGCCACTGGATCTGGTGGAGTATTTAGGAGAAATATGACTGTATACTTGACCTGTTTTTATACTGTCTGTAAGCTTTTGCAATTGGCCGCTGTTGGAGGTAGATATCTTCTGCTCAGTGGATCTGTTATCTGACTTATCCAGCTCTTAGAGACATTCTTCAGGAGTCACAATTGTTTTGCTTATCCTGCTTAGCCAATCTCTTCTAATAAATCTAAATTCATCCCGGCAACGCTCAGAAGGTAAAAGAAAATGTTCAAAGAGCAAAAATGCCCCAAATCTTCTTTGGTGAAACAGGACTGCCTACCCAGACCCTGTTGTTTGCTATCACAGACATCCAAATTTAGGAAACATATGGGCGTGGGCATATTTAGAGTCATTGACCACAGGCATGACATAGCACTGGTTACTAAAACTGACCTGAACTTGTTTGCCTTGCAGGATATGGTGAGGAGGCTTAGATTGAATATCATTGACTAAGGTCACAAGAGTTAAGCTTGAAATAGCAGAACTTGAGAACATTTGGGATGTAAACAGGTGACTGGAGGGTGTATGTCACAAGCTTTTTGCAAGGGATAATCATTGACCAGAACTGTTGGCATGTAGGACCCAATCTGAGAAAGGCTTTACTGCCAGTGTAACAGTGCTGGCAACGAAAAGATTAGCTCTGCATTCACTGCAAGTTAATTCTATTCCTAGTGATTTGTATCTCCATCTTGCTTGTCCTCATAGATTAAAACAATGTTTATAAATGCTGCAAGAGAGAGGCTCATCTTAGGGCTCACAAGCCAGAACAAGAGACAGAGACCCCCCTCTTTTGGGGTTTGTGTTTCAAGTTTAGTTGTTGTAACTAAAATTGCTGTTACGTTTCCCTTTTTACCTTCTTTCCCAGGGTAAGAAAATTTATGCACTCATGTTGTCTCCTTCCCTTTTGAATCTGCAGGCTGAGTTCCTGTAGATTTTATAAAACCTGGTTTCTAGGTAGAGGGGAAAGATCTGGAATCATGTCTCTCCTTACAAAAAGAAACGAGAATGTGCTCAGCAATTCCCTACACTGTTTGAAGTGTTCTGGGCGATCAGCACAGATGTACTGGCCAGCCAGTGCAGGCTGCTTATAGGACACAGGAGGTAGATGGTGTATGGTGGTGGGGGGAATAGGGGAACGGGCACCATTACAAGGTCCTCAGGAGGACAAGAGGAGACAGAGGTTATTGTGGAAATGAAGGGAAAGGGGACATAGGAGCCTAGGAAACTGTGCTTTGTTCCACTGCTCAAAGAGCAACTTAAACATGACAGATCTCCAGTTTCTGTCTGAGGTCCCATTTAAAAAAAAGAGTTCTTGAACCCTCAAATCTGTCTTCAAACAAATCCCTTAGGTTTGATGTGATTATTTGCTGCTGCAGGATTTCCCAGAAAAACGCAGGCAACCTGAGCTCCGGGGTGGGAATTCAAGTAACTGGAAAGCAGCAGGGTGCACCCTCTGCATATCAATTTTTCAGTTGGCATCAGACTTAGTGTTCCAGTTCCAAGAACTGCCACTGAAAACAAACTCCTTCTTTTGAAGAGATGGGAACTCAGATATTCCCAGGGAAGAAAACGGTCTGGGGCCATAAATACAATATAGGTAAAGTTTGCTTTTGCATGTAAATCACTAATGCTTTCTGCAGTACTCACTCATTTTTAACATCTCTGTCCTTACCCACTGCTTCAGTCAAGACAGGTCTGTGTTGCAGCTTTGCTGTGGCTTTTACTTTAGGAATGTAAAAAAAAAAAAAAAAGAAAAGAAAGAAACCAAAAAAAATATCATACCCTGACCAATAAAACTATGTTGGGAAATCCCCAGTATAGATTTAATTAATAGTAATAAAAGAGTCCCTTTGCTAAGGGATATTACTCTGTTTGAGGTAGTAATTCCTCCAAACTAACTAGGAACACAGAACACTTTTTGGCAGTGTAAGCTGGATCTCTATGTAAGTGTTTTTTAACAGGCTTTGAAGGTAAATCAGTGCTTAAGGAATCATCTCTCTGAGCAATGGCTCCTGAAATTGGGCAAAGATGGTGATTGGGCTCCAGCTCTTCCACGACCTCCAAGACTCTCTGCAACCAACTTTCAAATGACCTTGGCTAGATAACCAAGATTAAATCCA
This sequence comes from Balaeniceps rex, assembly GCA_013401315.1. Taxonomy (NCBI): domain Eukaryota; kingdom Metazoa; phylum Chordata; class Aves; order Pelecaniformes; family Balaenicipitidae; genus Balaeniceps; species Balaeniceps rex. The sequence continues at coordinate 18,080 of VYZW01003604.1, read as the reverse complement.
AGACACCTTCTCTGCCGAGCAATGCTAAGGCAACCCCTCCTGTCATTCCTATACAGTCTGGGGGTGATTATACTGAAATCAGCAGCCCTTGAGAGCATGTCTACCCTAACCGAAGGTCTTGACACTCACGAAGCAGCAGATTTAATTAGCGCTGCTGAATCTGGTTCTGCCCCATCTGCTCACCCTTCTGCTGTCATGGGTGGCCAAAGAGGACATTCAAGAACTGAACGCAGGAGCAGACTGTATTCCCGTAGTAGAATATATATATTCCCATAGTGGACTGTAAACTGTGCTCTCTTTCCAAGTAGGAACCCCGACTTCCCCCTGCTGCCTGTCAGTGGCTTGTTTCACTTTCTAGTATAGGAGCTGGTTGAGACAGACACCACATCTGCTTGCAATGATCTGAAACTTTCTTGCCCTTCTCCAGTCAGCCTAACCAAAGGCAAGGTATGTGTGTGCAATGTGCACACTGATGTTGCTTTAGTTGGAATATGGATCCTTTTTGGCCTCACGTTAAAATGCGTCATCACATGGTGAGAAACAGAATTTTGACTGGAAAGATAGGAACACAGAGCCAATATAAATATTCACTGAAAAAGTAGGAATTACTTTCAAAATAGCTAGGCTCCCAATTTATTTCTTCCTACTTCATGAAAATTTATCACATTTGCTTAGCCGATGGCTTTTTCCTGCTTTCTCTGTTTTCTCTCTGCTGACATATTTCTGAAAGTGCAGCAGGAGCTGTGTCTTGCTACATTTTGTGGGCTGTGGTAGTTACTTCATTTAAAACTTGCAATTGTCTCTTCAGTGGGATTGTGGGTTAGCCAGTTCTACTCTTAACACATCTGTAGTGATACAGGGTAACCAAAGATACTTTGGAGTAAGTCAGAATTCCTGCATTCCTCCTTGTGTAAATAAAATGACCAGAGTTGGAGTTTGGGGTTTTCCTTTTTGGTCTGAGCTGCTGGAGAATTCCGCTGCATGTCTACAGAGAAAAAAATAACGTTAAAAACTGCCTTAATACAGCCAGCATATTTCGTTCACTTTTCTGTCCACCTTTCTGGACAGTATGCCAACCAGTACAAGAGAGACAAGGACAGAATGGCAAGCCCAGTAAAGGGCTGCTGCAATGGCTGAGAGAGTGGCTTTTGTCACCCTGGAGGAGGTGACGGAGGGGGATCAAATCGCACCTTGTGCTGCTCACGGGGGTTACAAGGACCCTGTAAGGGCAGGAAGCCACAGGTAGTGACAAGGGAAACTGGTTCCCATGCACCATGACAGTGCTCCAGCCCTGGGACAGTACCCAGGAAGGTGGTGGGACCTCCATCCTTGGAGATTTTCAAAACTCAGCTAGGCAAGGTGCTGATCAACTTTCTCTACCTTTGCAGCCAGACCTGCTCGGAGCAGGAGGTTGGACTGGAGATCTCTAGAGGTCCTGTTCCACCAAAATCCTTTGGTATTTTTTTTCTGTGACTTAAGGACCAAGCAGTCCATTGCTGCTGTCATACACCATCACCACTTTTCCCAACTCCAAGCACACAAATTTGCAGGCCTTTTGCTGCAAAAATTCCAACAACAATGGTTTCCTTCATGGTTTCACCAAAAAGATAATTGCTGCTCCAGCAGAAATGTTCATCTTTCACAAGCCTGATGAGTACAGATTTCTTACAAAGAATGCAGAGAAAATCTGGTCTTTCTGCTCACTGCTCAAAGAGCAGTTGCTTGTTCCCTAAGGGACTACTCTAAGCCTTTCTTTGTGAACCTGTTCCTTAAAGGAGGTCTTCCTACCCTCTTGCCTTTCTGCTTTTTGTCCAGCTTCTGAGACAGATGCTGAGAGACCCACAGATAAAACCTCCATCCGCCATGCCCCTCTATAAGCCACTTTGCCTGCAGTCTCATCTCTTGAGATGGCTAAAACCCCAAAACCCCATGGAGGAGGTATTTCAGATGTACTTTTGTCTTGGCAGAAACAGCTACAAAGGATGAAAAGATGGGAGAGGATTGGGGCGGCTTAACAAGACTGTGGGAGTGATGAGCAGAGGGGGGCACTGGAGAGATGTTGACTAACTGGGAGGAGTCAGATTTCAGAAAGTGGCTTTTTTCAGAAACACTGTCTGGCCAGATGTCATGCCTCTCCTGGGGGCCCCCTCAGTATAACAATGTTTCTCATCTGTTTCTGCATTAAGAAACTATTGACAGGCACTATATCACTTATTGACTTGCATCTGAAAGTCCATTAATTTTGTTCTGTCACTACATTTTAATTTCCATAACATATCCCATATTTGGCCTGCTGATGTGTAGCATTTCTGCAACATTACTTCTCCAGATGTCAGCTTCAAACTGGAGATTGAAACATCTGGGGAAGAAAAAAGAAGGCAGAGGATTTGCCAGCTGGGTTGGTGTGTGTGATGACAGGTTTGTAAGAGAAGCACAATAGCTTGGTGTGTTTGCTACAGTGACCTACAGCCAAATAGCTAAGGTGTTATTTACACATGCTATTTACACACCTCACACAGGCATCACTAAATTCATTACAAGCCAGTTCCTATTGGAATTGAGTTTTTTTTTTTTCAGCTAAGAGGGTTAGAAATTAAATGTTGTATAATACCTTTTTGGAGTCAGTGCTGTCTGTCTGGAGCAATTTCTGTGGGTTAGATGAGCCCTTGTGAATGCTTTCAACAAGCAGTTAGCTGGACTGTTAGAAGAACTGCCATACTATTTTCCCAGGATGACTGATTAAAGTTAAAAAAAACGCCTGTTCTAATCAAAGATAAACTGAGTGATCATGAGAAAGGAAATGCTTCTGTGAGTAACTCCTCTGTCTTGCCCTGTCATCCTTCAGTGTGCTGTTTGTCTGCCCTTTCCCAGGAGAAGACCATGCACGTGGCTGATCCCACTACTTTGGGATAATGGATATAGCCAGGATTCAGTGTGATCAGGAACAAGAGAAGCTGAGTTCCCATGCCAGCATGCTCCCATGGTCTCGTTTGAGACGAATCGTCTCCTATGGCATGGCGAGGTTCTCCCAGTGTTTAGCTTCATCCTGACTTTGGCACCTGGGTCTCTGCTGCCAGAAGAAACTGTCCCTGCAATGGGTTTCAAGCCTGCCTGGCCTCTAAAAATGGAAAGAAGGCAAACCATTTTTGGGACTGCTGGAAGGAAGGTCAAGGGGGTTTCAGAGCTATGGGGAAAGTGGAGGACACTGGCAGAGGGCGGTGTGGGACCAGTGATGTGGGATTGCAGCCACAGACCTGGGACATGGAGGTGTTCCGTGGTGAGAAAGAAATGAGCACTGGTATAGTGGGCCACAGTAGCCACAAACATGGGGGATTAAAGAAACTGTCTGCTGAGCAGCATTTTACCCAGCTGATGCCTATGGGACTGGTGTTTCCAAAGCTCAGGACAGATACCAAAGTGGCACTGCGTTTGCAGACCACAGGAAACTAAGCAAAACAAAAAAACACCAAAAGCTCCAAACTTTGTCTTTAACCATCCCAGTGCTGTCAAAATTGCTTGGTCCTCACTGTGATGGGACTTAAGTCAGAGATTCCCTACGAGCTGTGCACAGAGCAGGCCAAGGCTGGGGACTTTCCAGGTGTGCTCTTGGATTACCTAGCAGATATTTTCTAAGAGGTATATAGAAAATGCGCACCGCAGGCCAAATGGCTTGCAGTCACCTCTTGTACAGCCCTGAGATCAAAACCTGTCACTCACCTTGAAAGAGAGTGTTACCCTGCACAAGCGAGGGGAACTTGTCTAAACAAAATATTTTTTAAATTCCCAGTTTTCTGCAGAGAGCTGTGCTCAAGGTGAAAAAAGTTTCACCCTGGTGAAATGCGTGGGACCCTGGAAGCTGACTGCTGTGGGCTTTTGCAGCTGGGCATCTCCAGGGGCTTTCTCAAGGAGCCTCTCTGCCCAAGCAGCACTGGAAACCTGTGTGCAAAGGCTTCCCAGTGCCAGGGAGCTGTCCTGGGCGGCCCTGGGGGAGCAGGATGGGCACATACCTACTGCTTTGTTCCAGAAAATTGGTCTAACATCACAAACTGGATGCAGGTCTTCAGCTGGCGTGGTGTCATTGCTCAGCTGACTGCAGGGAGAGAGCATCTCTGTGCCCCTTGGGGAGGACCAGGCCCACATGTGAAAAGAGGCAGGGTAGAGGGCATCATAAGGGCCTTGGGAGACAGCACACAGGTTTTAAACTGAGCAGGAATTCTATGGCTGTAAAATAATATGGCTCTAAACTCTGTGTATGGTTGGAGCTATGTTTAACCCTGATCCTTCCGAACCTGTGCTCACGTAATTGGAGGTCTGCCAGACTAGCCTGCTGTAGAAGATGTGATATTTTGGGAACAAGAAGGGATTTTTTTCCCCAGAGCTTTTGCCAAACCTCAGCTTCTGAGTGTGAGGATGTAGCTCAGGCAGCAGGGTCCTTGTACAGGGTACCACTACGTGGCCCAGGAAAAATAAATCTGGATAAAGCCCACCAATGTTAGATGCTTGCAGACCCACGACTCTCCTGGGCTTGTTGAGCTGCTCAGGATCATGGCACTGCAGGACCATGGTCAGGCAGGACTTGGCGCTACTCCTTCCTCGTCCCAGTGCGAGTTGCGAGAGAGCCCAGGATTCCCAATCTACTCTGGGCACTAAGCCACTGGCCTCCTTCCCGCTAGCCATAATCACTGGTTTGCTGGAAGATTTATGAGACCTGCTGTAGTGATATTCATGAACATAGAAGCTGTTGTAAATGTAATTCGTTTCTAGGATTTGACAGTGTTTATCTGAGCGACTTCAGCCACCCATCATTCACAGTGGCTACAACAGTGCTTCTGCTGATGGACTCAGATAGCCATGAGCTTCTGTCAAGGGTTGCAGATTCATTCCTGACTCTCCTGGTGTTCAGCTTGTGCCAAGAAGCATGGCAGTTAGTCCCTCTGGTTTAGCGTTATTGCTGGAAATGTTGTTGTTAGCCATTAAATTCACTAACCCTATTTTCAAGGTTATTACAGTATTTAACTTGGCTGCTCCAGTGTGGTTTTAAAGTTATATTTCCAACATATGATATGGGGTAAAAATAGCCAGCGTCTAATTAGAATAATCCCTGGAGAAACTCAGATTCCTCAATTTCACAATGAGTTGTTCTCCTCACAACACAGCAGGCACTTTTCAGCTCAGTGACAGATCCTTCTCCACCAACGTGGGTCAGCCTAGATCCCCATCAGCTGGGGAGAGGCTGTGATCAGAGAGGCCAGGAGAAAGCTCCTGAGAAAAGCCCTGAGAGCATTTCACATCTCAGGAGACAGCAGCTTCTCCAGGCTGGATGCTTACGTAGGGCTTAGGTGACCACCACCAATAGCTTCTACATTTGTATTTAGCTTTTCCTTTTCTAAGTTCCTGTGTGGGTGTGTGAGAAAAATCTCCTGCCTCATCCATCGCTGGAATTTCTGGGAATTGGGCACACTCCGGCTGCAGTGTTATGGTTTGGGGTTTAGGCTGGTGATGGTGCCAGAAATAGTATTTTGCAAGCAGCAGCACGCAGCAGTCCGGTGGGCAGTCAGATTCCATGGGACTATCATTATCCCATGGATCATTCCTGGGGTCTACAAGTGGGGCACGGGGGGTGAGGGCTGACAGTGGCCTTTATGCTACCCACCATCCCTGCTCCATCCCGCAGAGGGAGATGAGTCAGGCCCTCGGCTCCACTGCTCCAGCAGCTAGAGTGGTTCGGGCCTTCCCACGCTGCCCAAACAGCAGCCAGGGGCTGTGCTCCAGGGAGCTCAGGTACAGGTGATGAAGTCTAAGAGGTCTGGATGGGCTGCTGGCGCTACTGGGCAGCCCTCTGCTCCATGTGTGGCTCCTGAAGTCCTGCTAAACTCCGTGTCTGTGTCCTGAGGGGCTCCGGGAACATTTTGTTGGAGAAGATGGAGAGGCTGGGGAGTGGCTTAGCTTTTCCTCTCAAAGCCTGCCAAGCCGGGCCATGGCTTTGCCCAGACACACTGAGCAAGTGCTCTCCAGGACTTTTGGTCTTGTTTCATTTTTTTGTTCAAGACTGAAATGAGATATACAAACAAAAAAAATGTGAGGTGGATGCTACCAAGTCACCAGGAAGTTGTCCTGGGGCTGATGGGACATCTCTTCCATGTGCTCCCCAGGGCACTGGGAGGTGTCCTTGGCTGGCCAGGACTCCCTGTCCTCCAGGTGCATCATGAACCCCCTGTGCTCAGAGCCATGCTGGGAATAGTGCTCTGTGTGGGACACGTATCGCCTCCCTCCCCCAAACGGATGGAAATATTTCTGTTTTCGAAAATTAGTTTCCAAGTGCATTGGAATTTCCTTTCAGCAGGAATTCTTGAAAATCTGGTCCTCATTGTGAAACCAAATGCCAACTTTTTCCAAACCCCATGCTCTGGAATTCCTCACCCAAAGCGGACAGCAGATAGCAAGCATTTCTGTTCACAGGGCAGCTCTCAGGATTACCTTGCTGAGAGGCAGAGGCAGGGGCTTGCTGTTTGCTATGTGGCTGATTGGATTTTCATTCTAACAGTGCTTTAGCTGTTACAGCTAAAGAAAATCATGGTGCTGGTTTAGAAGATGCTTCTCATCTCCTCCAGTGAGACTGGACTTCTTGGGGACCTGGCTGTGTTCAACCGCATGGACACATGCAACGCCACATGAGTCCCTCCTGCTTAGCACAACAACCTCTGTTTGCAAAGGACTATAGACCTATGGGTCATGCATGCAAACTACACTAATACAATGAGAGTACTTTACAGCAAGGCAGAGTGTTGATAATCTTATTTAAGAATGACATATCTTATTTTCCATGTCTTCTGGTACCATCTGGACCTCTGGGGAAATATCTGGAGCAGCCTGGCAAATTCCCAATTGCACATCTGAAAAGAGTTATTTTCAAAAGGCCAGAAAAACAACTGTTTGTGAGGGCTGATTTCAGAGTCTGAGTTCACTTTGAGCAGTGGCTCCTCATTGGTTTGGTTACCAGGGTCATGCTTTTTTAAAATTTATGACAAAACTCAAGCTCTAGACAGAAAACACAACCGCCTTTCAATATTAAGATGGACTCTTTAGCCCTAAACAAGGCAGATAATTTTATTTGAAGCTCTGGTTACAGAAACTCTTTGTTTGAAATTCTTCCAGAGAAGCATTATCTCATTGCATCAAACAACCAGCTTCAGTGGGCACCAAGGAAGCATCTATGCCCAGGCCTATTTTGGGAGTCTGATCCCAATGACTTTTTTGCTCAAAAGTAGGTCATATTTTATTCCTTTTCCAGCAGGAAAATTAAGAGCAAGCTCAAATACAAGATTTCCAGGAAACCAAAAGAAATTGCTGCTTCTATTTCTAGAAGCCCTGCCAGAGACAAGCTCCTTTGTACTCAGGCTAACTCCTCTCCTAACTTTACCATATGATTGATGACTCAAATTATGAGGTTTTGTTTCCCATTTCTACCTGAGATTTCCTGTTTGGGCTCTTCCCAGATGCAATGAGAAAGGTTACCACAAAGATATTTATGGACATACAACTCTAGCTGCTAAATTTGTAATTGCCCAGCCCCAGGGCGAAACATCCTTTTAGCTGAATTAGTGGCTGTAAGAATACAGCGCATACCATGGAAAACTGGCCTTGCTTGCAACACCACTTACTTACCGTGCTGGCTTCTTTGGTGTGATGATGTGCAACAAAATTATATTAGACTTTGTGATCGCCGAGTTTTGAGTCAGCAGCACTGGATGCCACAGTCTGTCTGTCTGCCCTGGTCCCCAGTATGTCCAGTGCTGTGCTGGCACCCTCCTGTCCTTCGAACACTTCTTCTGGAGAGATTTAAACATTTGGTTTTGATCCTTCTGGGGATTGCTGAGAATTTACATTGCCAAAAGCATTTTTCCTTGGAAATACCCATTTAGAATCAGTACCAGTGGTCCCTGCACATAGCACAGCCTGTATATGAGCCAGTGGGTTATATATGATCAGTGTGTAAGATGCTGAAGGTGAATCTCAGCTCAGCACCCAGGCTGAAGAGCTGACTTATGCTGGAGATGTGTCTGGTCAAGGAGCTCTGCTCCAGTAGCCTGGGATCCCTCCCACATGTCCCAGCCATGTCACTGTTTGGATGCCAGTGGGGCTGATGCAATGAACCCAAAGGATGCATGCAGACCTGGAACTTGGAGCATTACCCTGTGGATCTGCCAAGCAAGGTATCAAGTCACCTTTGCTAGTCAACTCCAGTTGCAGCTAGATCCAAACTTCAGCTCAGTGATGGTACAAAACCATTTGTGTTCTCCACAGCAGCCACGTGGAATGAAAGGATGATGGTGGGGATAGGCCCATTTCCAGAAAGGAGGGATCCACACTTTCCAACCTAACAAGGTCGAGATGGCTCCTCTCTTCCAGGGCAGCAGGCCTGGTCCAGGAGATGTGAGCACCCACATGTCTCGGCTCCCTGCCTGCAGCACCCTTGTCCTTCATCTCTGGTGTCTGAGCTGTCAAATCCTTTCACATTCCTGCCCTAATCCACCCTTGGCAGTGCTTGCTGCTCCTGCCAGAGGCATTTCTGACCCTTGTCTCAGGAGCGCACCATGGCAGAACATGATGCAGCTGTGTGGTTGGGCAGCTGTCCCGCTCCTGTGGATGGTGCGGGGAGCCCAGTGCAGGTGGCCGCAGCCCCAGGCTCCTCTGCCACCATTGCTGCTGCAATAAGGCAATGTTATGGCCTGCAGCCAGGATTGGGTGTGAACACTTTTGTTCATGTACCAATAGCCACAGCTGAAAGAGCAAATGCTCAGTGAACAGAAAGGGTCCCCTTACTGCCAGGAAACCGCATCTGAGCTCGTGTACCACTGACCTGCCACAAATGATCATCTGTGCAATCATTAGGCAGCTTTGGTGGTCAGCGTATCAGCATGTTTCTGATTAAATAATTCCAGCTGAGGACAGTCTGAGCCTACCAGTGTGATGGGGTAACCGTGAAAGAGCGTGGGGCCACTGGAGCGAAATCCTGCTGTCTCGTACCACCAGCCTGGTGGGAAAGGCCATGAGGACCCAGCTTGCTCAGTTATAACACGTGAGTTAAAATGATGGTGGCACTATAGAAGAAATATGCCTATATCCATTAGCACAGAGATCCTTCCCTATAAGTTGTGGCATGCTCTTGGGAAGGCTGTCTCTTGTATGAGGCAAGTTGTTTTACTGGGCACATCATGGACACAAAGATGTTCTCAGTTCCTCCCTGTGAGCTGAGCAGCCAGCGTGGCTGCAGGGATTGCAGACACTACATGGGCGTTTTCCGGCAAAAGGCCATATGGAAGGCCAAGAGGAGAAACCATACTGCTGGCAGTCACGCTGAAGCCACAAATGGTGAAGAAACCACATAACCAAAGGCTGGCCTTGAGAAAACATCCTGATCACCTTCCCCTGCAACCAGGAGCCACCACTGACCTGCTCACAGCAGACACTGCTTTTTCTGTGAGGTTGCACAGACCCAGGGGTCTCTTGTCCTTGGTAGACCCATAATTTCCCTACCACCCCAAAATGCTCCAGGGAGCTCAGCTCCCATCTGAAAAGCACCTGGACAGTCCTATGCCCTGGTCTTTCCTACACTTCCCCAAAGCATGATGGAGCTGAGAGCATACTGGGAAGGATCTGCGGGTGCTGGTATGAAGGTGGCATTGTGTTGAGCAGAGACTTTGTGCAAAGTTTGTCCATTTTGCCTGATTTCCCTGCTGTAAATGAACCTAAGAACTGAAGGGCAGCTTTGTCCCTGTTCCCCCAATGTCTTCCTGTAGGTTTTTAGGCAAGACATTGAGTCTCTTCATCCCAGGGAGGATAATCGCTTCCATGGCTGTTGGCAAGGGTAGGAGCTGGCTGCCCTCAATGCTCAGTAGCTTGAGGCTGAGTATTTGCTCCTTTCCCTTGGAGAGAGCAGGAATTATTTACTGGGGAAAAGATCCTCATTACAGCTGGAAAATGTCCCAGGGACCAGTGACCTTGAGAAAAAGCAAATTTGGTGATGAAACCAAAAGCAGAGGTGAAAAGGCCATCCTGGTGATGGGGTCTTTGCCCAAGCCGAGCCCCATCAGTAATGATTGATATGCTGCCAGGCTCGGGGACCACCGGAGGAGCAGGGTGTCCCCACAACAGCATGCATGGTGTGGGGGCTCATGCCCCGGCTCCAGCCCTGCCTCTCTGCAAACAGGAAGCTGGCGAGCAGCTGCTGAATAAGTCATTTTAGGGAGTTTGTACCAAACTGGCTTTCAACTCCTGAACGTGTAGGAAGGAAAAAGCCGTGAATACGCCTTTGTGACCAAGTTTGGCACCAGCCGCACTCTGCGAGCGGGACAAGAATGTGGCCATTTAGAGGGGAGTCAGCTGCCCTTTAAGAAATGAAATGATCCCTTCCCTTTCCTGCGAGGCTTTATTCAGGGGAGAATAGGAATGAGACAGTGAGCAGCTTCTTTCTCTTGCTGGCACTGAGGGCTGCGATCCAAACCGTGGATGTTGGAGCACAGGAAAGACCCCACCCCAGGGAAGCTGCACAGCCCAGTGATGAGCCTGTCTGGCTGGTCCCTGTTGCTTCAGCCCGTCTGCTCCAGGAGGAATCGGACTGGGGCAGTGAAGCTCCAGATCTGTCCTTTCCCAAATGATCATGCACACCCGGCGGTGATTTCACTGGGACTCCAGCAAAACATCTATCTGTCTCCTCCACAGGGCTTGGAGGGGTATTGGAAGTGAGCAGTTTGGAAGGTTTTGCCCTTTTCTGAAACAATCCCCCACCCAGTTTTTGAGAAGTTTCTGTACGTTACATTAAAAATGGACTGTGTCCAAACATTTGCTTTTTTTTTTTTTTTTGGAAAGGCTTAGATATTTTGTACAGACCTTTTCTTTGTGGACAACTTGAAATCCAGGGGCTTTGTAGCAATCTGGAATGAAGACATGCTCTGTTTCATCAGATCCTTTGGGAGGCTGGCCTTCTGCTTTCTGTCTAGTTGAAGCTTTGACCATATTTGCTGGCACAATTGTCATGTCCAGTGAAAGAGGGAACAGGTCTCTGGGGCAGACAGTCTGCCTTAGCTGAGGCTCTGGGAGGACAACTTGGTCAGGCATATATCCAAAAGTTCTCCAAAGAGTGACTTAGGAGTTATTTGAATGACTGTCTTTGGGACCTCACAAGTGCTGAAACAGTAGGAAGCTCCAGATGATTTCAAAATGCTTCACGTGCCAGGAAAAAGGAAAAACAAGCAAGGCAGATATTTGTAGGTTGGCTAGTGCTAAACTGTATTGCTCCACTGGGATCATTTGCTCCAAGTGTAGGCTTTTTGTAATAAATGCTTGTAATAAGTGCTTGTAATAAAATATAATACATGCAGGGGTCTTGGGTGGGAGTCAAGATTAACAGTTGCTTTCTTCTTGGGTTTAAGAATTATCATTCCTTCCTTGTCTTCCCCTGGTTTGGCATCAAATGACAAGCATAAACAGCAAATTGGTTAAAAACTTTGCTGGCAGCTTCCTCTTTTAACCATGTCCTGCAGAAGGTCTGGAAAGACAGAGACAGCTCCACCAGCACTTCTTCGTTTAAGGTCAGCAGTGGCTTCTTTAGTTCCTGCACCAAAAAACCTGCTGGAAAATGGGGAGTCTTTACAGCACAGGGAGTTTTGACAGATGTTTGTAGGCTCACTGTTGATGGGGTTTAATTACAAAGAATCCTTCTGTTCCTGTTTGCGTAGCAACAGTATTTCAGTGTACATGCATCACGGTGTCTGGTTTTGGATCCTCAGTAGAAGGGGGAGGCAGAGAAACTGGAGAGGCTGGTGAAGGGCCACTGGGATGGCTGGGGCTGGGGAGGAGCGGCTGAGAGAGTGGCGTTGCTCACCCTGGAGAAGGAGGTGGAGGGGATCAATATGCACCTCGCACAGCCTACGGGGGTTACAGGGACGCTGCGAGGGCAGGAGGCCACAGCATTGACAAGGGAAACTGGCTGCACACAAAGATGGGGCTCTTCCCCATGAGAGTGGCACAGTCCCGGGACAGGACCTGGAGAGGTGGAGGGACCTCCATCCTCGGAGGTCTTCAAAACTCAACGGCAATGCCACGCTCCAGACACGCCAGAGCTCATAAAACCTTTGGAAGCTGGTAACTCCCTCCTCTTCCTCGGCTCTTGTTTCAACCTGAAAAATCAGGAATAGCACAGAAGGACCAAACCAGCAAAGCAGTGACAGACTGGGAAGAGGAGCCACCTTTCCAGCCGTACCTTTTCCCATTGACCGGGCAGCACAGGGGGACCAATAAAGTTTAGACCAGAACCCATGAAATTAGATTGGAATAGTTTTTACATTAAATATTATAGTTCCTCAAGTCTAACTAACTACAGTATTTCTTGCTAAACATTGCCATGGTTAAATTATTTGTTGCTGGAGAGCAGAGCTATGTTACTGAAAAAGGGAGAGTGGATTTTACTTTGAAATTTCAGCCTCTTACTTTGTCTCTTACTTGCCTATGCCAAACCTATTCTTAAAGATTTGTTTAAAGATTTACTAGATTTACACAAAGCCCTGTTATTTTAGCTGAGCAACTTCTTTACAAGGTTGTTGTCAGTAACTGAATTAATTTTTTCTCCAATTACTGAGTTCATATTTTTATATCAAGATAGCAAGATAGCATATCTCTGCTCTTTCTTCAAAAATGTAGCTTATTTCCGACAGACCAACGACAATCCTCAGCTCTTTTATGAACTCTTTCTGTTCATTTATGAGTAACTGAACTGGAAATCTTTTTATTTTTTTAAATTCAATTCTCTTTTAGTTAATATGGGAACTTATGAGATGCTGAACTTCATTGTGGCTAGTGCTGGGTTAAGTCCCTTTCCATGATGCTCTCCTTTCTGAACTGAACTAGATCACTCGTTGCCAATTTTGAATGCTCCCCTTTGAGGCTTGTGCCCAGCAGCAGGTTAGAAGCCACCTGGGCTAGCCTGGAGAGATGCAATTACTGGCTGCAGGCTACCAAACCTTGCTTGTCCACCTGATCTCGTTTCTCACAGTGCTTTGGGGATGGGCTTCTTCGGCATCTGTCATCTGATGTGCTGTGTTGCTACCTCTTGTGCACTTCTTCATCAACATGAGTAACTCTTAGTACTGGAAGCAAGTGTGACACCAGTGACTGCTAATGAGCCCTGGCAGGGGTGCAAGAGAGGACCCCAACACCACCATGACATTCAACTACTGGCCACAGAGCTCACACTCCTTGTGGCTCATCTTTCCCTTCTGGCATCCATTCCCCATTAGCAGAATTTGGACATTTAAATGAAAGTCACTGTTCAAAACTCAGGAACCCCAGAATTACAGTTCACCAACTAAAAGGTAATTTGTGCAATTTGAATTCAGCCTCTTCCATGCGTGCATTCTGATAGCAAGGTTTTATCTCATGCTTGGTGACTATGCTCCACATTTGACTGCTTTATAAGACTCCTTGTGTGCCTCTTAGAAATAAATCTGTCTAGTTTTGAAACTCTGAAGCAACATTATTTCATCTCTTGCCAGTAGTGGATTGGAAAATGATAAGAGTCAGGCTACATAACAGATATTTTGGGGGTTTCATCTTACTTCTCCCATGACATTTTTATTCCTTCCGTATGAAACATTCATGTATGTATATGTTATATATATATATTAAAAGCTTCTTTTTTGTTGGAGTAAACTGGGGAGAAGGCAGCTATTTTGCTAAGTGACATTTCCTAAGTATTTTGGAAATAATAGCCTTCTTTACACATACTTTTTTCCTTTTTTTTTTTTTTCCGATTTCCCCAATGGATTGACCAAAATGAAAATTGCCATTTTGATCCAAATGGATTTTCTGAGTGAAATGCAGTTTAAAATAAATATTTCTGTAAGGGCTGGCCATGAAATCCTAGTTTTGTGTTATTTCCACTCCTTTAACACACATTCCCTGCAGCCAGAGCTAGGAATGATCAACTGCAACTAATCTGGGCAGAAAGTGAAGGGGTTGAGTTTTGATGTGATTTCCTTGTGCTCTGCTGGGCAGCAGCTCCTGTGGCTATGAGTGGTCTGGGGCACCACCACCCTCCCAGATCCTCAGCATTTTGGCTCCTCTCCCGCCTTGTCTCCTGGTTTTGGTCCCCAGTCCCACATGGATTCACTGAACACGCCTGTGAAACCGTCCTGGTTTGGGCTGAATAAGCTATGGACTAGGATGGTGGGGCTTGGTTTTATTTTTGGGCCTCTTCCCTGGGCTTTAATTCCTGGTTTAACACCCTGGCTTAACAGTCCCTGCTCTGTGTGCAGCCCTGCAGGCCTGCTGCCAGCTCAGCCCGCAGCACATCCAGCACCTTGCCAGGTGCATGAAATTGCCAGGCTCGAGTCACCTCTGTGTCCCTCCTTGCCACTGCGTGATCCTGCATAATAATGTCTGTAATGTCTGCTGGTGCCTAAGGGTGACAGAGGCTTCAAAAGACTTTCTGCCCAGTGTTAGGTTTTTGAACTTAATGTAAATTGAGTGGATTATAAGAAATTCAAGTTGCAACATAGCTGCTTGTTAAAAGACTTTTTTTTCTTGAAAGCAAAAGGTATTTCATTTGCACTCTAAAAAGTGTCAATTTTTTTTTTGCAGTTCAGCAGCACCATTCTCAGCTTGGCATCTGATCTGGAGAGGAGGAATCTGTATGCCAAGCATTTTGCATCGACACTCCAGATCGACCCATGGTGCGGGAGAAAGGGCACTGCTGGGGCTGGGTGCTCAGAGCAGCCAGCGCTGCTCTTCCTGGCGCGAGGCTGGGGCAGAAAGCAGCAATGCCAGCTGCACATGCAGGAGCTGCAGGGTAGCAAGGAATAAGAGGAGACTATTTCTGTAGCAGCTCTGGTGAACAGATCCCACAGTACCAACCCCACTTCTCCTATCCACAGGATGGGGATGAAAACCTGACCTGCTGTCGGTACCCAGGAGCCTGGTTTGTTCCCCGATGAGGGGACACAGGTGATCTCTGATACGCCCTGGAAATGTATTCCCCAAGGGGAATCCCCATCCTCTTGCTCCTGGCAGTTCCCTCTCTGGCTCCTGGCCAGGCCACCTGCATTTGAAACTCCGTGGGACTCCGCTTGGGTTTCTGTGTTATTAATCCTCCCCAGAAAAAATCCCAGGCCTTTCTGGACCTCTTCCCTGTTTGCTAGGACAGCTGCCAGGGCTGTGCCGCTGCTTCATGTCAGCACAGGAGGCACTGCAAAGCACGTATATTTCCAGAAGGCAAGGGGAACTCTGCTTTCCCTGCGAAGGCTGCAATATGATGCTCTCTGCTGTGCTTGCTGGATACTTGGATGCTTTCTTGGCCTAAACCCTAAACAAAGCAGGTCAAAATCAAATCATCTGCCTAGATAACTGGCGATCCAGATAAAAACAGACCTCCTGGTGTGTCCCAGCTGTCCTCACATAACTGTTAGGCAACGCACGCAGGCTGTGAGAAGGTAAGGGAAAAGGGGCTCCACTAGCTCGGAGCATTACACAGCTCCCCGGTGCCACGTGTCCAGTGGTGGCCATAAGCGCATGCCAACACCACCATTTGCCTACTTGGATGTATAATCAATATACAGTGCAGCCCGATTTAATACCTGATGACACAGGATCAGTGCTCCAAGGAGCACTGTGTACAAATGTGCATGCAGGAGGGAGAACCGTGGGGTGCTGATGAAGATGAGGTATTGAACAAACGTGTGAAGTACCCATGGGCCGTTCTGCACTGCTCCTGGCCAGTGCAGACCCTCCAGTGCCTGGCTGCAAGCGGGCAGGTGTGTGGCTTGCCTGGCTTTGAAGGAGCAGTTTAAGCGAGCTGCAGCAGTAAAAGTGCTGCACTTCACATGCTGATGGATATCTATTTCACCAGGTCTTAACCATGTCTTGTGGCAAGATCACAGTTTCTCATGGGTTTCAAGCAGAAGGGAGGAAATTCCAGTTTCCAGCAGAGAAGAACAAAGCAAATTCATGTAATCACATGTTCACGTTAAACATAACAAGCACCAGAAGAGAGCTGTCCTTCAGGTGGTCCTCAGAGGCCAGGCTTCAAACAGAAGTACTCCCTGCAAGCACTCATGAGGGAGAAAACAAACAAGGCTGTTGGGCTGGATGACCTGCTCAGGACCAGGGCTGGTGGGTGACACTTGGCTCTACTTCCCCCTTTCACAGCCTGCAAATGTCCCCTGAACACCAAACTGCTGCTGTGTACCAGCTTGTGCTCGAGAGAGCAGCAGTCAGAAGCTGGCCTTAAGTCACCCTATCCCATGTATTTTAGGCTGATAGGACTCAGTGCACTGAAGGAGAAACACCCTGGGTGGCGATGGGAGCAAGGAGAGTGTATTCTTGACTAAGAGGGTAGACTTTATCTGACGAAGTGCAGATGCCTGCAGTTGTGTAAAAAAATCCCACCCCACAGACCCATGGGGTCTGGGCAGGGAAGCACTGCGGGAATGAGAGCTTGTGGGATGGGATTAGCCATGCTGTCTGCAAGAGTGTTAACAGGAGTGAGAAATCACATTTTGGTGAAGGAGCTTTGTTTTTCTTGCAAAATGCACATACTGTTGGCAGGAGGCTAAGAAAGAGCAGGGGTGGGTCAGAGTCACACTCCGGCTCCAGTGTTCCTCCTGGGAGGTACTGAAGGGCCTGCAAGTTCACCTCTGCTCTGTTATGTTACTGGACACTTCTTTTCCTTGTTTATGTGGTAGAAACATCTGAAAATAATTTGTGCCTGTTAAGCTTCATGGAGCTTTGCAACCGGTCAGGGTTCTGCGTGCAATTTGGTCTCTACCTCAGCCAGGACTAGCTGGGGCCGATCTGTGTTCATTCATTAGCTAACGAGACGCAATGTAGTTAGCAGGGCTCTCTGGGGGGCTGCCTTTGAAGCATGACTGCCGTTGCCGTGTGTGGGCACGCGCAGGG
Organism: Balaeniceps rex; assembly: GCA_013401315.1. Taxonomy (NCBI): domain Eukaryota; kingdom Metazoa; phylum Chordata; class Aves; order Pelecaniformes; family Balaenicipitidae; genus Balaeniceps; species Balaeniceps rex. Next base: position 1,130 of record VYZW01003604.1, on the reverse strand, counting down.
GTGGGTGCGGTACCGATGAGCTCACCCTTCGCAGGGAGCGCCGGCCCCCGTGACAGCGGCTCTCCTGCTCATCTCAGTCACTCTTGTGTGCAGGTCGGCAGGGAAGATGCAGTAAGATGGCAAGGAACATGCGCACCCCCAGTTATTACTAACATAAAAAGCATCTGCAGCTGTGGGTTGGGGACCCGCTGAAGAGGGATGTGCATGCTGCAGGCCTTGCTGGAGCACTAGCAAACCTCTGCGTGAGCGATACATGCTGACCGATGCTCTGGAGAGAACGGATGGAGAAATTTTCAGCAACAATCCCAGGACAAAGGCGAGGACGGCTGAGCAATCAAGGTTGGAGGATGCCATCCAGAAAGGGGGAAATGTTTAAGCTGGGAGGAAAGAAACAGCTTAGGGAAGGGATGATACACTAGCCACATGGCTGGAGGAAGAGGAGGAGGTGTGAAGAACTTGATGGGAAACACAGGACTAAGGGGGGGGGCAATGAGGCAAGGAGCAGGTAAAGGACAGTGAAACAGCAAGAAAGAGTGAGGTGACTTGGGAGCAACCAAGCTGTTCTGTGTGAGGACAGTGCACACCACCCGGGAGGGACTCAGAGGTGAGGGCTCCCCATGGGCGGCAATGGGCCAGGGGAGGCCTGGCTGGGGCCTGGCAGCTCAGCCATGCTGTCCGCTCCGCTGAGCGTGCCTGCCAGCAGCGCCGAGAGTGACTCCCGAGGGCTCCCCACACGGGGATCACCCCAGCTCCCCACGGGCATAGCTGCTGCCGGAGCCGGGCGCTCCGGGGAAGCAGAGCTTCCAGCAGCGGCGGGAGCACCCCGCGGGCCCGCGGCTAACGGAACCTGGAGTTAAACGGTGTCACCACAACTCGGCTAGGGGTCGGCGGCTGCATGTCTGAAGGGCAATGCCCACTCCCGAGGCGGACACCAAAACCACGTCGCGGAGGCGGGGGCTCCAGGCCGGGGCCACGGGGGCCGCGCTGCGGGGGCCGCGGGCGGGCCGGTGGCTTCCGCCCGGCGCGGCGCATTCCTACACCGTGAGTCAGGGCGGCGGCGCGGCGGGATGCGTCGTCCCGCGGCCCCGGGCGCTGGCAGCTCCCCGGCGGGACTCATGCCGCCGAACCCG
>VYZW01003603.1:8815-49434 GCA_013401315.1 Balaeniceps rex | reverse complement strand
CGTCCCGCGGCCCGGCCGCCTCAGCTGGGGCTCGGCAGCCCCCTGCTGGCGGCCCGACCGTGAGGGGCAGCCCCGCGGTCCGCCGAGGGCCGCGGGGCAAGGCTGGCGCCCCTGAGGTGGCGGCCGCGGAGCCGGATCCCTGTCAGCAGGGAGAAGCCCTCTGAAAATGGCCCCTCACCAGGCGCCTTCGCCTGCCCCGTGAGGCGAGGCGCAGCGGGGGTGGCCTTCGGTGCCTCAGGTGGGAGCCCGGCCCTGTCAGTGACAGGCAGAAGTAGCAGCGTTGGACCTGTGTGATCTCGCGTCCCCAGAGAGCCGGGGTCCGGCTACTCCGCTTCTCTTCGGACGTCAGGAGCTCAGTGACCCTGGTGCTTTCGTCTGTAGGTGAAGGTGCATGTTCGTGGCTCGTTTCAGCTGATCGAGTCCACGCTGGAGCTGAAAGGCCCCTCCACCCCTATCGCTTGCCACACGTTCCCATCCACCCCTCCCCTGACGCTGGCGCTGGTGTTTTGGCAGCCACCTTTTGAGCTGATCTGGTGGAAAACACCACTTTTTACATGTAAAAGTTAGTTTTCCTCTGGATCGAGTCCCTGAAGTCTTTTCACACTGTGCGCTGCTGTCACAAAGTGGGGGATCACAGCAGCCCAATGTGAACCTGGTTAAAGCTTTTGCAGGATTGCACCCCCAGGGCTGAGTCCTTTCCAGCTCCTCAGAGAGCAACCTGTCCCTGTCGTAGCACACACACACTTAACTAGCCCTACTGTGCCAAAGTGCCCCTTGTGCGTATTTTGACTTGTGCTTTTCTCTCATGTAACTCGGGTGAGGGGAGCGGCAGGACAAATGAGTTTTGTCCAGTGCTGGAGCATTCCTTGTGCACGACTTAGTTCTGGTTGGCTTCGTGTTGGGGTGCGCAGTGTTGGTCAGGGATGTCTCCAGGCTGGGTCTCGGAGCAAGCAGGAAGTTGTTTCCTTTCTTCCTGTTTTTGTCCCCATGGCTGCTAATTTCCTCTGGGAAGAAAGCTGTGCATTCTGCAGTAAAGGAAAAAATAGTCACACGTACGGGAAGGGACAAGGCAGCAAAGCCAAAGGTGCTTCTGAATGAAGCACGGGATGAGGAAGGAGCACAGGGTGTTAACAGCAGTAATGCTGATAGAGCAGCAAAGACAAGTAGCTGCCCTTGTGCCATGAACACAGGTATAAAAAGGGCCCACTTGGGACAAGCTGGGGAGCAGATGCTTGGAGGGAGAAATGGATCTCCACTCCAGTGCGTGGATATATATTGTTTTCCAGCTCTTCTATCTCAATGATGCAGGGTTTGCAAGAGGAGGTGATAACTTGTGTTAGATCAGTTGATATAGTTGGAAGAAACAGATGAACTTTCAGATACTTACTTCCTTCAAGTTTTGATTGTTAAAAGGCCTTTACAAAAGGCCTTGTGTGCCTGAAAACTTGTCTGCTTTTTTTTAACCCTCTGTTGCTCTAATAACACCTATCCTTCCTCCCTTCTGCTGCGTCCCTCTTGTGTCCTTAGATCCTCGTGGTTACTGCTGGGCAGCCCAGGTCTCCACTGTCTGTGTGCGGGCTTGTGGGGAGCCTGCGCCATTTCTGAGCTGGTACCCTGCCAGCCTCCCAAGAGGGGCTGTGGATTTAGAACAGGGGAACCAGCTTCGTTATGGTCTCTGCACTCATCGGTCCTGAGCCCCCCTGGAAGGCAGCAGCTCTCACGTGTAGCAGTGTGTCAGCGGTGTGTCTGCTCCTGTGTGTTCCCATGAAAGGAAGTGAATGCTGCACAGTGTAAAAGCAACTCCCACAAAACTAGTTCTGCTCTGGGACTTCCCATGACAGGCCTCTTTTTTTTTTTTTTTTTTTTTTTTTAAGCAATATACTTGCAAGAGATCTGCCTACAAACTGGCTTTTCAGGTTCTGGGGAAAGCCATGGGCTGGCCCCGGTCTCAGGAATGTCTTGCTTTGTGCTGGTAGGCTTCAGCCAGGATGATGAGCTTTGGATGTGGAGAGCGCTGTTCGCCTGCAGAGCAGAGGAGGCACCTCTTCTTCAGCAAGCTTGTCCTTCCCATGGCTTGGTGCTGAGAGTACGTGGCCCTGACATGTCGCCTCAGTCAGGAGTTATGCCCCTTGGAGAGGTCCAGTGCCTCAGCACTGGACTTGGCAGATGGCTCTTTTTGCTTTCATGGTGGGGACTGCGTTGAGGCTGCAGCTGAACGAGGTCGCAGGGCAGAAATAGGAATTCCTTTTGGGGTCATCAGTCCTGTTCCTCTGGAATCCAGCCCCAGAGAGTAGCCAGCAAGTCCCAGCACGTTCTCCTGAAAGAGGCAGGGTCTGCTGAGTGTGGCATGATAGGACAGTTTATTCTGGGCACAGAGCCCATATGCTCGGATATAATTAGTAAAGATTTGATTCCATTCAGTGTGTTGGATCTCTCTGCAGTGCAAACACAGTCTGGTTAGTGCTGAAGGTTTGAGATGGGCAGCATGACCAGGAGTCCCACCCAGGTTGTTTTCCTCTTCCATTCAGTGCATCCAGCAAAAAGGTTGGCAGAGCACCCTGTGTGCTGCTGGGGATGCTGCCTGTTGAGTGGGACTGTCTGTGAGCTGAAGATCCTGACATTTCTATATCTGTATCTCTAGAGCTTTTATCCAGCAGAACAGTCTTTGATGAGATTCCTCCCTTGTGGTTGCTGCCTTTCTTCCTTAGTTTTCTCTGGAGGCTTTGGCATCCCGTGGAGTCCACGCGCCCTTCTTGGAGGTTCCAGCATTAATTGTGACCCAACACGACACTTCTGTTAATTGCTGTTCCTGCAGCCACCTGCCTGTTGCCGGTATATGACGTATTTCGGTAGAAATACTTAAAACTCGAGGATGGGTTCCTTCCTTCACATTTTCCCTGAGCTTAGATGTGCATTAGTTTCCTTTCTTTTCAGCTGAAGAGGTGCTGGGCCCCAAGTCTAACTTTATCATCATCTAGTTGGAACGAAACAGACAAGAAATGTGGAGATCTGGCACTGTTATTGTAAGGTTGCCTCCCTGCTGCTGGTTACTTGTCTGGTGTAGTTTTAAGTGACTCGCAGAACGTATGTGTTGCCGGCCTGCTCAGAGAGCTGCGTTGCATCCTGTCTGCTGAGAGTGTGACAGCGTCTCAACTTGCGCTGTGGGAGCTGCAACCTGAATTTAGTGGGACTTGTGTCTGGGTCACGGGTAGAATGTCCCAGTGCTGCTGGAAAGTAGAGTGAAGATGGTCTCTTTCCTCAGAGGAGGAGAAGCCCTGGTGTCCAGGGTCATGCAGGTAGTTGTCTCCCCAGTGGCGGGGTTTTTTTAGCTTTGTGGTCAGTTGGTTTGGTGGGTTTTTTTGGTCTTTTTGTTTGTTTATTTTTTGCCTTGTTCAGAACTAGCAGACAAACCAGTTGAACTGAATGGACATCAGGACCTGTTGCTTACTCCATTAGCATCCAGTGACTCCCCTCTGAGATCAGCACTCACTGTACAAATAACAGAAAAATATTTAGGAAGGGACAATCCCAGCCCTGCAGCTGTTAGTCCCAAGAGATTAGGGAGGCAATAGGCAAGATTTAACCTTGGAAGGAAATGGATCTATTACACAGCATTTCCCATGGTCATGCTGGCAGCCCTATTTCTGTGTCCTTGAAGGACCCCAATCAGATTTGGTGTGTGGTGTGTGCTCTTGCCATCCAGGCCTGCTTGCACGGAGTCGTAAAGACCCTCACTCCAGCACAATGCAAGGAGGGCAAGGCTTGCCTGCCAACTTCTGTTTTCACAGGCAGGCTTGACTGTGCCATTGGGGAGGTCTAGGAGCAGCCCTGAGAGAGTGAGGTTTCCACAGGGAGCGGTGGAAATTGTGTCTGTGCTGAGACTGCCTATTGTCATGTCCTTGTTAGTTGAACTTCAGGGGTTTCCGATTGCTTGCTCCTTTTTTCGGTCCTGTTCATCTAGCTGCTGTCCAGGACTGGTTGAATCCCACTTAAGATCACATACCTCATTCTTCTTGTTTCAGTCCATGCTGCTGTAGGAATGAGGAAGTGGTTTTTTTTTAATGTGTGTTGGGATGATGCCACAATGAGCAAATTAGTAGCTGAGTTTTTGAACAAATCATCCAAACTATGGTCAAATCTTTTTGAATAACAAACAGTGGCTGTTTGCTACTTGGTGAAGGTGGAGAGCTTATTCTTCATGTTAAACTTAACTGTTAAATCTCCTAAAGCTATAGAGTGCAAGTTTCATTGGTTGTGTGCTCTGTTTGCTGCAGAGACAGCAAATGTCAGATTGACATAAGGCTTGTTCTTGCTGAAATTTCCTTTGGGTGCACTCTTCAACTATGTAGATACACCATTTGTTTCAAATATAATTAAAGCTACTTTTTGCATACTATAGAAATGTTACAAATATCGCGATTCAGACCTGAGCAGCAGATATGGTCTCAAATTCTGGGGCCTTTAGCAACAAACAGACCTTGCCTTAGTAATCAGAGCATCTGTAAGACACAGATAATTATTAAAGGAAATGTAATTTCTTCTCAGTGAACTGAGAAGTATCATTGCAAAATACTTCCCTGGCACGGTACAGCCTTCCCAGGGGGAGAAGAGATATCAAGATGTGCCTCATCTTGCCTTTTCTGGAAAGCCTACCTTTGCCGCCTCCTCCCCTTCCTGTTTCCACTTTGCTGAGAGACGGCCCCTTGCTCTGCTGGTCAGCAACAATCCCTACTTTGAAGGTTTTTTTTTCTTTAAAAAGGAACAATCCGTATGAGGTCATCCTGAAGCTGTGCAGGATGCTGCTTTTACTGTTCTACAGGTCCGGCACTTACACGGCTTTGACTCAGTGAAAGTTGTAACATGTTGAATTTTAAAATCTTGAGGGCTCAGACAGCTGGGCTGACAAATACAACCTCTGTATTTCAGGAGTTATTGCCCTGTAGCAATCAGCACATGGGAGGTATGCTTCTCTGTCACTTGAATTCAAAGACCAGTGCTTTAAAGCGAACTGTGGAAGACAGCAGGCTGCAAGTTGTTTTGCCAAAAACTGTGAGCATACCTTCATTTTCTCTGACTGCTCTGGGACTGTAATTTCGGGGAGAACAGTGAGAGAGAATGTGCCATTCACTCAGATTGAAGAAATATGGTTCACTTAGATTTTTAATTTTTTTGCTAAAATAAAGTTAGAATTATGATTATTTCTGTTTGTGTTATAAATGAGTTGGTGCCTTGGGCACACGTGAACATATGTACGCATGTGTACACACACCTGCAGAGCAAAACAAGCTCTTCCTGCAACTGCTTTCCAATTAGACAAAGTAGGAGATGGTGTGCGGCCGGCTGTCGAGCACTAGCAAGAATAGAAATCAGAGTGGCAGGCTAGCTCTCCTGTGTCCCTGGCTAAATCAGCTAATGCTCAGGAAGAGCAGCTCCAGCTGAACCAGCTCTGCTCTGAGTCCTTGGCTGTATAATTGTTCTTTTGAGGGATCTGCTATTGGGCCTCATTGCTGTGGGCACTGCTGGTGGATGCAGGCTTGTTCTCTCACTTATATCCAGGTGAACAGAACTAGGGTTGTGTTGGAGAAAGCAGGTGTGTGGTGGTGAGTGAGGATGCTCTGAATTTCAAAGGAACATGCAAAGAAAGCTGGCCTGAATGGCTCAGATGCTGCGGCTTCCGTCCTTCCTGAACATAAAGTCTGTCTTCTAGTGGCTCCAGCGTTTGTATTGTTATTTCCTCTAAGATTTTTTTAGATTGCTATTCAGCGTGGGTTTATATAACTTTCCATAGGAAATGTTGTCATTTGCGGCAGTTTTGATCTCATTTGCCAGTGAGGCGTTTTCATTTAGTACAACAAACAGTGATTCTTAGCTGCTCTTAGTACCGAGAGTCTTTTGCCATAGAGATTGGGTGGCTTTTGGTCTAACATAATTTTTGGTTTGAGGTATTGTAATCTTTCTGGGGGAGGTTGCTAGGTTTGGCAGTTGCTCTTCCATCAATTGTTTATTGATGTCATATTTTCTAAATGAACAATGTTGTAATCAAGAGGCATTACCAAGAAAATAGCGCTTGAGATGGGTGCACAGGCAGCAGCTATTCCAAAAGCAACCAGAGCCAGTGTTTACCGCTGTCTTGAGAGTCATACCAGTGCTGTGTTCCTAGCTTTCCTTGTGTCCCAAACCCTTATGGTACTTGATGAATATGAGAGCTGGTAGAAAAAACTTACAAATGCAGAATTTCAATGAAAAATGATATCTTTGTTAAAATACAGTGGTAGGATTTTGTTGGTTTTGTCTTTTGTTTTCTAATGTGGGGTCATGGCTGCGTTGACAAAAGCATTTTTGTGAATCTTACCTTGCTGTGTAATTGAGGCAATGACTGTGTCCATGGTACTTGTGGATCAGCCAGTACTTTACAGTGCATCTATTTTACCAGTAATGAAAATAAATCCGGAACAGGGTCTTCTGGAGCCCCATTGAATTATTGCAATGAGTTAAATGTGTACTAAAATAGTTTCTGTGATCCCTCTTTCCTGCTTCTTTGTTAATGAGGAGCTCTAGTGGTGCTGAAGAACATGTAGACCCAGGCAGAGTACTGAGACAACTGTGCTTTGAGACTGCTAGGGACCCCAGAGTGAAGGGCTCTGCCAGCTCAGTGCAGTCACTGCTAACCCAATGGGCAGCTGGGGTTACCTTTGAAAAGGGTGCAAGAACAAGGCTTGTGTAGATGATCCTTCCTCTGGATACACTTCCACTGTTGGCAGTCCGTTGTTTGTAATTGGAATTGTTGATATTTGAGTTGTTAATGTGATTATACTTGTTATCCATTCTGGCTATGTTCACTGTGGCACCGGACCAGTGGTAGTATTCTGGCTTCCTGCATAGGCATGCTGAGATGCATCAGCCATCTGGTACCTGGTAACGGATCTAGGTGGAAACCAGCCCCTTTGGAGGCCCAGGCAGTGCTACTGGCTTCCCTAAGGAATGGGAGTGCTGGTCAGTGCTGTCATCTCACCCCCTGTGCTTGACTACTGTTGCTGGAGCTATTAGCAGGTATCGTCATCAGTCCGTGCCCAGATGTAGCCTATAAGTGGTGTGCTATGACCAGACTATTAGGATGTGGCTGCTGGAAATGTGGCTACTGCATGTGGTGGCAGGCTGGTGTTCTCTGTGCAAAGCTGCAGGGTGTGTTCATGGAGAAGCACAAACAGGATGAAGACGCCAAAGTATTCCAGAAGGTTTTCCACTACTCCCGCCTCTTTGTTGGTTATGTTTTATGCTCAGACGAGCAGTGTTCCCCTTGCTGGTATCTAGGTAGGTTGTAGATGGCTCTGTATTGGGTTTACTCTAGGAGGTGGAGTTGGATGCTGATTGCTCATTGCCTGGGCCCAGCATGGGCTCTGGGGCGCAGGCATGCTGGCTAGTGCTGTGAACCTGCTTCTGTCATCTGGGTCACACGTGCTTGGGAGGTGGAAAAGGCGGCTCCTCTGCCCAGTCTGCTGTACTTGGCTCCCTTCCACCTAGTTGCTTTGTGGGTGCCACAGGCCATAGGTGAGCAGGGGAAACTCATCCCTTGGGAACCCTTCTATGGAAGCTGCCCATGCGTGAGGCTTGGCTGTCAGCTTTAGAGAAATCTATGGATGGTTTGGATGTTTTCCCGTCTAATGACCCCACCAAAAATTCACTCTGCCTCTGGTGATATAGTAGTATTCTATTCCTGCTGCACTCAACGCCTGCACTGAGGGCACTTCTCAGAAGATTATTTAAGCTTCAAGAGATGCAGAACCCACCACCTCCCTTGTGATAATTGTTGGCTTCCCACAGTGCTACAAGTGTGAGTTTTTGGCCATGTTTTCACAATCGCTTTAAACTGTGCTGCCCTGAGAATCAGTCCAGTCATCTGGCTCCAGCTGCTCTTTCTGTTCCTGCTTCTTCCCCTTTCCTTCTGTTGGCACAAGTGTTTGTGGAGCCATGTGGTGACTTGGATCAGGGAAGGAGCTTGGGCTGGAACAAACCGTTTTCTTTGCTGAGCTAATGTGGGTTGGTTCCCAGTGTGGATCACCCAACAGCGGCGGGGATGCTCGTGCCACCTTGAGGAGGGGGGCAACACAGAGGGCTAGGGGTACTGCTTCTTCTCTTGGCTTGCATCTCTTTCAACTGGTTGTGACATCTTTATAGCTTGAATTTTGAGCATTGGTTTCTATGTTCTTGGTACCATTCTGCCTTTTGTCTGCTGCAACAAAAGGACCTTGAAGATAGAGTCTTGCCTGTGTGAGTGTTTGCAGGTTGCAGTTGGAGGTCATCTTTTAACCTGTATTTGGAGAAGTTCAACTACGGATCTGGGGACTAACAGGAATCAGAATGAGTTTTTTGAGCTCCCTGTTTTTTCCTCTCTTCTATATGAGGGCACCAGACCTGGATATCCTTCAGGTCCCATGTGAAGCCGCTTTGAAAGCTTTTAATGCTGGCATTTCAGTAGGAGCTCATTTATGGTTGATTTCCATCATGACCTGCATCTTTTTCTGAAAATCAAGAAAATCAGTTGCTCAAAGGGACATCAGATCTGCTTTCCTGATCATGGGATTGGCTCACATACATTCAGACTTCATACTGGCAGCTTACCTATATTTAAAACCCTCTGGCTCTGTATATAGCTGAGCCTTCTCCAAGTTCAGTGGGTCCTAGTTGAAGCTTTGCACTCTTGGTGTGCCTCTTGCATACCAGTATAATTCTACAAGGCTTTGCATGAAATCCAAACCCTTGGGTTTTTTCTAACGTACCTTCCTGTTTCCTGTCTAGGGGTCTGACTGGCCTCTTCCAAGCCAGGCAGTTTCCACTGGTATTTCTCAGCTACTTAAATTAAGTGGTTCATGGTGAGATCCCTCAGCGCTGCCTTGGTTGCTTGGGTAGCCGCAGAAGTTAAAGGCCTTCCCTGTAGCATTCACCCCACCTTGGTGGGTTCCTGCTGGCGCAGCTCTATGGTGGTGCTTGTGTGCTGCTTTTCCATGATCTACTTGCGTGCTGGTTTTATGGCCACCTGCTCAAGTGTGTAGCTCCTGTTCTAGCTCTTTCTAGAGCATTGGTTGATAAGAAAACTCTCAGGAGGAAGATTGTGTGCCTTTTAATTCACTCTCTACAAGGCGAAGGCCTCTGTTCCATCAGAGCCCATGCAAAGGCTTTTGCTACCCCAAGACCATTTCTTCCATGTTCTACTTCGACATAAAGTTTAAAAGACAGTTTGGGTAGGGACAGGCCTTTCCAATGTGCCTGCAGGAAAGCTATGTCTTTTAATAAGAGGTTGGCTGTTCCCCAGTCCTCCTGTCTGGTCCCTCTCCAGAGGAGAGTGCAGGGTCTCAGTGTGCTGCATGCGTGTTGGTGGGGGCAAATGCAGTCCTCCAAGTGCTGATCTGCTAGGCTGGGGATGGAGGAGTGCTGTTTCACATAGGCAGGGGACAAAGGCCTGGGCTGTAGTTTGATGTTTCAGCTAAGCTGCTATCATGCTGAGCTATCACCAAATAGGCTGGTCCTACCCTTCCTCTCTTAGGTTGCACAGAGCTTATCTGAAATTGTCTGAGCCTCTTCAGGATGCCAGATCAACAGGAAATAATTTACTAGGGTTAGTTTTGTGCTGGTAAAACACCTTGAAGTGGCTCACTGGAGTAAGGCAAGACTGCTCTTTGGGCAGCAGCTAGCTCTCAGATTGGCTTGCTTGCAAGCGGAAGGCAGGGCCTTGGGGAACTGTTTGCCTGTGTGATTTGGTGCAGGCTGTTGTAGGCAGCATCAGTCTCTACCAGCACTTAAGCAGAGCTTGTGCATGGCAGAGGGCAGTGAGAGGGGCAGTGGGTAATGTGTGGGAAGAGTAGTCCTGCCAGCTCCCTGCTGTGCAGGGCTAAAAGGGTAGTGTGTCTGCCTAGCTCGCTGCCAGACTTGTGCTCAGAGGTGCCTAGATTGCTCAGACCCCAGCTTCTGCTTGGCAGCCTGTGGGTCTGCAAAGCCTTATGGCATCTCCTCCAAGTTTGGCAGCGAGGGGTGGGAAAGCAGGAGAGAGGCCTGCACAGGGCCACTGCCAGGGCAGTGCTGATGGCCTTATTTAATTTCCAAGGTAGTTTCTTAGCATGGGACATGGTGGTGGTGGTCTCAGCTGAAGCCTGGGTGTTGCTGTGCCCTTGACAGATTTCCCCAGGAGTGCAGGGTCACAGGCCTGTTCCACCTTCTCTGTCCCTGCCTACCCTCAGCCCCTCCATCTGGCTTGTTTTAAAGGTCTGGCTTGCATCTGGTGTTTGAGATACTATTTGTAACTTCTTGGGTCTGATCCATGCTAGATGGTTTTATTGGCAGCCACGAGACTGAAACCCCACTGCTCCTCTTCTCCTTGGACTTCCTTCCTTTTCCCTGCTGTGCCAGCAGAAATCCTCCTGGAGAGAGACGCACATCCAGCAGCCCGCTGTCTCCCCTGGCTCGCTCTGTCTGGAGAACACATTTAGGATCCCCGTTTCTTTGCTGTCTCTCCACCCGGATGCCCGCTGGTGTGCTTCAACCAGAATAGCTGCATGGGGAGACCCCTTCAGGTCCATGGGACTTGCCTGGGACTCTGCATAGTAAGCACTGCAAATACAGCTGTTGCAGTGGTGGTGGTTTGAAAAATGGAGGAAAACAGCTGGAGGCTGACCATGGGATGTGGTGATTGGATTGCAGTGGAATAACCCTGGTGTCTGTTACCTCCTGGGGGTGTCTGTAAGAACATGGACATGCTGTGCTGGAGAGGGGCAGTGTTGCTGGAAAAAGCAGATGATGTATATTTGTGTGTTAGGGTTGAATGAAGTTGGTTTTTTGTTTTGGTTTGTTGTTTTTTTTTTTTTTTTTCCAATTGGAATGTTTTTTGGGAAAAAAACAGCTTTATTTTAAATGGGAATGCTGGTAAAATGGAAATTTTGGAAGAAAAAAATCAAGATGGGAATAGCTTCAGTTGTCTGTTTAAATGGAAGGATGGTCTGTCTTTGAAATGACTGTGCAAATCTCTGAATGTATTTGAGATGCCTGTCAGTTTGAGGAGCATGCTCAGGCTTCTGTACAAGGCTTTTCCTTCTCTGTTTGGGTCGATGGATTTCACTAAGCAGCTTTTCTTGATCATGTGCTGACTTTGGAATTTAATGCACTCTCCCTCTTTCTTAGCCTGACAGTGGATTTGGCTTTCGTTCTGGTACTGTGACCTTGCTTTGGTGTGGAGCTTTGGAAGATGACTTTCCCACAGTACCTGCAATATACAAGTTTTTTCTTTTGTTTGTTTATTTTAATTGAAATGGACTTTATTAATAAATTTTTGTGCTGCTACCATAGTTGTGAAGAAGCTAGATTTGCAAATGCCATGCATTCAGGCTGTGTGCTGGAGAAGAGTTTGTGTTTCTGGATTCCTCAGTTTTGTGATGCTGAAGGAACAGCTTCTGAGCTGGCTGAGCAGTGCACGTGGTGGCACCAGGACTGGGACTGTGCCAGCACTGGGAGGAGAAGGCCAGACAGGTATCGGGCCATTCCACCTCTTCCCAGTCTCTTCAGACAGTCTCCTTACCCACGTCTCCAATGGCTCTTGTGTGGTTTTGGTAATAGTGGAGACTTCTCTCATGATGCCACTTGTTGGAATCGCTATCCTGATGGTTTACAAAAGTTGAGTTTCAAGTCCCAATGACAGTTTACAAAAGCTTGAAAGCATGAACGTTTCCACCTCCCCAGGATGAAGATATTTAGCTGATGTCTAGGTTGGTGGAGCATTTTCTGGACTTTGGGAGACGCTGCAAACCACAAGCACAGGTGAGAGGTCTGGAACAGCTCCTGTCCAAGGACTGAGCAGCTGAATGTGGATCCTGCTATGTTTGTGGGAAGAGAGGATGGTAGGAAGGGCACGGAAGAGATCTGTAGAGTCAGGATTGGCATGGAGAAAAAGAACAGGGAAAAGCTGTTCACTCTTCTAGCTCAAGAACTATGGGACATCAAGTGAACCCAGGAAATGGCAGGTTTAGAGACAAACTGAAGAAGATGGCTTGTCACACAGCATGTGTTTCAGCTGTGGAGCTCTTTGTCATGTGTAGTTACGAATACCAAAAGTTTGCTTGGATTAAAAAATGAGTTGGATAAATTCTGGAAGAAAAATCATTGGGTGGATACGGAGATGGATACAGAACCATTAAATGCAGACACCTCTGGCACAAGAAGCCTCCGAGTTATTCATAGCACATGCCATGACTCTGTCCTGGGAGATATGACTGTCGAGTGATCCTGTACTCTCTACCCATTGCCAAGCATCCTCTGTTGGAAATGAGATATTTGCTTTAGACTGTCACTTGGCCTGCCCTTGCATGGCTGTGCTGTGTATGTTCCTATCCTGCTGCTGTGAGTGACCTCTTGAAAACACTTGTTAGGACAGTACTGAGAAATTGGGAGTGAGGATATGGGACCGTTCAAATGAAATACGTGTCAATGCAGCCAACTTTGAAACAAAGCCCATTGGCCCGATCAAATACATGGACACTGTGTCCTGAAATACTAACCCCTAAAAATAATCAAGGGGTTAGTGTGAAACTCAGCATGTGCTTTTAGTGCAGTGCTGAGACAGAAACTAGTGACTGCAGCACTTTGTGTGAGGACTAGGTGTAATAAGGGGTGTTACCTGCCTTGCAAAGACTGTGTTCAACCATCCAGCTGTACATCTATCTACACAGCTATACATCTATGTACAGATAGTCTATACGTCTATGTATATGGCTGGATCCACGTTCAGTCTCATGGTTAACCTCCTGGAGAGCTGCCTCTTGCGTCCATACCCCAGTCTCTTTTGTGCCGTGGGTCAGAGGCAGTTGCCTGACCTGTGCTGTGGCCGTGTATTCACAGCATACAGAGAATCAGGCCCTGCTAGGGCAAGCGCTGCAAGTTTCATCTTACATGACTGTAAGGTTTATTCTTGGCCACTCCAAATGCACACATGTAGTTGGGAATGCTGAACAGCTCTGCCTTCACTACACTCTTTTATTGGGAAACGAACGTTTTACTAAGTAAAAAAGGTCAAACTGGTAGAAGAATTTGCTCCTGAGTTAAGTACTCTGTTTGTAGTCACCCTTGAAACTCACCTGGTTTTTGAATAGTGAGTGCGCTTACACAATTGTTATATATGCATTTTGATGCTTTGCTATTTAAAGAACTCTTTAACTGCTGAAGTTGGGAGAAGGCAGTCCATTGCTCTGTCAGCTACGTGAATTTCATCTTGAGATCTTCTTCTTGCCTAAAGTACAAAGTTGAGTCAACTTTGAGGATAATCATAAGGCCACAGGCTTGACCTCGTGTGTGTGTATGCTCTGTCCTCTTCTTTGCATGTGGTGTGTGTGCACACTGCTGGGGATCCCCATGCACCAGTCTGCAAGGATTGCAGTGAAGCCAGCGTGATAGATACGTGGACATCCCTGTCCATGGCAATTTAGGAAGGAGGACTGAAAACAGATTTAATTGAAAAGTCTTTCACGGAGCGCAGCGTTGTTGTGGCAGCTTTTGTGCAATACAGGAGTGATTCATTCACTGCCTTCCTGGCTTGGCCTCACTGTTTGATAAAGCTGCAAATCTTACACATTGGCATGCTTTACCCCCAAAGCACCTGCTCACAAAGGCAGCTCTGTAGGTGGACAGGAAGGAAGTTGAGTGATGTCTGCTCGCTGAAGATGTGCTGGAAAAAGAAGAGTTGCTAGTTCAGAGGCTCTGAATTTGCCCTTGAAGGCACAGAAAAGGAGGCTCTTGAGTTGTGTCCTGAGGAGCATGTGTGAAATAGATTGTCATGCCAGATTGGTCATGCCAGAGTGGTGGCTCTGTCCCTCTTGGCTGGTCTCTGATTAGAGCATCTCAGGAAGACCCGGTGTTCGCGATCCTCATGGGTAAATGCTGGAGCTCTTTGCATTGCACCAAGGGAGTTTTTCAAGTATGAGAAATCTGCTTTGCTTTCTGACCTCACTATGAAGACAAGTTTGCCCATTTTGTATGCAAGACTGAAAGCTGTCTCGTAGTGAATTTACCCTTACCAAGAGCAGGCGGGAGTTCCCCTAATACTCTCACTATTCTCATCTTATAGGAAGTTAGAATAGATGCATTTAGTCACCCCTGTGGCTAGGGGTGGAGGGAAGGAAGGAATTGTGTCTCTCTAATGTATGGCACTGCATCTGTGCACACAGGACCGTGGTGCATGTACGAAGGGCATGTCTGTACAGGCTAGATCATGAATTCCCAGACTTTTGGGGGCCTGTGGTATTTGCTGAAACCCAACCTTCATCCACCTACAGCTGAGTCCTCCCTTTCTGTTGTTCTGGCTCAGCTGAGCGCAGTGCTCCTGGCAGCCAGCCCAGCTTGCGTGACTGAGCTAGCAGCTGGTCTTCAGCTCCTTTTAGATGAGATTCTCTTCTCCTAACCCAATCCAGATCATCCCCCACTCCCTTTTGTTGACCTATTTCCCTCCCCGCCGTGTATCTTTTGCAATAGTAAGCTTCACTGTTTGCAGCTCCCTTTCCAGAGCAGCTGCAGTAAGCTGTGGGAATATGGTGGAAATGCCATGAAAGGCAGTGTGTGTTTCGGAGAACCAGTGCCTAATTTAGGTTGGGAGGGACCTTTGCAGGTTGTCTGGCTCAGCCACTGTGCAAGGCAGGGATAATTCAGGCTGCTCAGGGCCTCATTAGTTGAACGCCGAATGTCTCCAAGGATGGAGGTCCCTCTGCCTCTGGTCCTGTCCTAAGACTTGGCCACGCTCAAGGAAGAATCCTTGCATATTAAACTCATTGTGCATTTAAAATAAATTGACTGTGTTAACATTGTAAGAGCACTGAGTTTTAATCCAAATAGAGAGCTTTTTCCCTACTCCCTTTCAAATCATGTGTGCCTGCTAAGTTAACTGGATGCTTATTCCATCTGTCCACCGTGGTGGGGGAAGAGGCTGGACTCTTTTTTTTTGTCCCCTATGGAGACAAAAAGCTGAGCACAGACTTGTTTTTTTTGTCCCCTATGGGATTTGTGGCCTAGGACAACACAAGGAGGGAGCTGGGAGGGAATTGGATCTCTTGTCCCATTCAGCACACATACTTCCCACTGCTAGCTTGCGTTTGCGTGTGTGCTAGGAGAGGAAGAAATACGAGCTTGTAGAATAATTTAGGTTGGAAGGTACCTGTGGAGGTATCTGAGCTGATCTCCCTCCAATAAAATCTATTTTCTTAATTGTTTCTCTGAGAGTGCACAGTAAAGTAGGTGCTCTGCCAGCCCGAAAGAGTCGCATGGTCCCTGTCACGCTGCATGCAGCCTAAACAGGAGGAGAAAGCTGCAGTATAGTAGAGTGGGCAAGATGACAGCAAGTCACTCTGGTTACTTTGGTGTTTTGGTAACACAGTGTTTTTTATTTAAATACCATATCATTATTATTTATGTATGAAAACCACTCTTATTTCAGGATTAGTGCCAGTTGTCTAATGTTCATGCTGTACTTGTATTACTCTGTGCACTATGTCATGTTTCTAGAAAATGACTACATTTAAAAGAGATTACAACCAGTAATGAGAAATGGCCACTTGCTAATTGCTAAGTAGTAGGTAGGTAGGAAAGTGTGGTGCTTGGCTTTGGGTGGGCAAGGGTGCCTGTGTGAGTCACAAGCTGTTTTTAGAGGGAGGTCAGTGGCTTTTGGTACTGCAGTTACTTAGCTGGTTGGACTGGATCCAGATCTCATTAAGATTTAATTCATGGCTGGTTCTTAAGGAATCTGGATCTCATGGTAGTCTCAGCAAAAATCTTAATGGGAGGTGACTCTCAAACTTGTGACTGCGGTCTCTGGCACCTGGCTTGAGGTCCTGTGGGCCTTAGAAACATGCTGTGTCCTCCGAGTGTCTGGTCCTGGCTGACCAGTGCAGACACAAGCTGTGATGCCTGAACCCTCACGAGGAGTTTGGGAAATTGTCCAATGTGGGGCTTGGTTCCCATCAGTCACAGCCTGGAGGAGGGCGCTCTGCTCAGCCCTGACGGCACGTACTGTGTCAGGGATGAGCCTGGCCCCCTCCTGACTGTGATTTCTCCCCTGTCCTAGGCCTGAGGAAAAACGTGGGACTATGTCGGAGGCGCGACACGACAGCACGAGCAGTTTACAGCGGAAGAAGCCACCATGGTTAAAACTGGACATCCCAGTGCCGGTGCCCGTGTCGGTGCCAGAAGAGCCCCAGCCTGTGCAGGTACAGAGGTTGGGGGCAGGAGGGAGGGTCTGCAGAGCCGTGGAAGGGGTGTGCAGAGCCCCATTGCACTGAGAGCATGCCTGTGCCTGTGGTCTCCAGCAGTCCTGGCTGAGAGAAAGGCAGCATGTGATGGCAGGTCATGAGGCCATGTGAGAAGGGGCAGAGCCATCGGGTAAATTTATGGTCAGTAACTAACTCCCCCTTGAAGGGGATGTGGGAGGGATGAGGGTAGTTTGCTGATGTGCTCAGATCAGTGGATGTGACTGGATGTGGGGATCGTGAAAAGTATGCTAGCTGGGGGATATGGCAGTGAGGTATTCAAACAAGCATTTCTTAAGGGGACTGGAGGAGTGAAGGGCTCCTAGACAAATATGAGGCCCTGGAAGTGCTGGAGCTCATGCTGAAATGAGCAGGGAATGAATATGACTTATGAATAGCCAAGGTAATGACAGGCTCTTGTCAGTAACAGCAGAGAAAGAACGGTTACTGGCAACACAAAGCTGTTACCAGCATGAGGAACATATGAAAATCATGTGGGATGAGAAATAAGTAACACTGAAGAGTGGTGACGTAGAGATGGGGTGATAGGTTAATAGGAACTGTGCAAAGTATGAGAGTAAAACGTCTGTATTTGTGCTGGGAATAGGAAGAATAACAGGAATTTCTGCTACAAGGTGTCAAAAACTCTCGTGTACGGGTGAGACCTGGGTAGATGATTGCTGCTGCTCATGTGACCTTACTGCAGGAACAGAGACCACCTGCACCAAAGGTAGAGCCAGAGGGTTCTTACAGCCCAGCTCCATTGAGTGGGGTGCAGTGCCTGGGTTCAGTTGCTTATGTGAAAGAACGGTTTAGCCATCAGAGAAACAGAGGGTTATACAGCTTCCCTGGAGGGGAGTTGAGGGAACTTATGTTGCGCTTGGAATAGCAAGGACTGGCCTCTTCACCATTCCTTGATCCAGGGACTAAAATGCACTTCAGTTATGTGACAGCTTCTGGCAGATAAATCTTGATCCTGGCCTTCCCTTGGAAAGAAAGTGATCAGGGTTCAGTCTGCAGGGATTAGAAGTGGAATGCAGGGTTTTAACAGTGCAGGTTGAAACCTTTTGAATCACTTATTTAAGGCTTTGATGGATGTTCTCATACCTGAAATCTCTAAATCCAGCTGGGCACCTTCTGGAGAGACACTGTACTTATGAGGGAAGCGGGCAGAGGTGATGTTCTGTGGAGGTCCAGTGTGCACAGCACAGGCTGTCAGGATAAAAGTGCATAATGGGCTCCTTTGGCTTATAACCTGAGTATCTATGCATTGTTTTCACATAGAACATAACAAAAATGTTAAGATTAGTGGAAATCATTAGCTTTCTGGGCTAGAGGGCCTGGAGTAGCAAGTAGTCTTGAGGCAGAGACAGTGTCTGACCAGAGAAACAGTTGATCAGAGCTTCACTTGCCAGAGGGACAGTCTGCTCAGCCTGCATTTTACAAATGGGACATGGTGTCTCTGCCAAGCTGATGAAAAATTAATCCAGAGCAGCCCTGGGGAGGCAGTTGTATGAGCTGAGAACAGTCTAGTGACTTGTGTCATATTTGGTAGGTGACATTCAGCCAAAACATGCCAGGAGCTTTCAGACCTGAGTGTGTCCAGACAATTAGGTTATGAACAAAGCCGATGTGGCTTTCCCAGCTTGCTTAGCCTGCATCAGGCAGCAGCTAGAGCACAGACCCACCCGCAGCTCTCGCAGGCTTTTAATGCAGATCCAGAGACACTTATGAAGCAAATCTCACTTACTGCGCTTCTCTTCACCTTGTGGAGTGATCTAGGAGTGTGTGATCTGGGTTCCTTCTGGCTAGAGAAAAGCCGGGAGGATATGTTGCAGGAGCTCGTTTAATACACCCCATCTACAAATGGACATCAGTCCCTGGGCCAGGCTAGAGACAGCCTGAACTGAGACCCACCACAACATGCAGATGCTGCGTCCTTGATGTTAACTGTTCTGTTCTGCAGAGCCATTCCTGGCTAACATGAACACAGTCCTTGTTAGTCTGGTTTTGCTGCCCAACTGCATGCACCCAACTTGTGGTTGGGGTGTTGGGTGGCTGTTGAATTGCTAACTAAATGTTTCACAATCTGACTGGCCTTGTAGAGCATCACTCAGAACACTTAACTCCCCTCCTGCTTTTCTTCACAGCCAATGAGACGTCAGGCCTTTCTGCGAAGCGTGAGCATGCCCGCCGACAACACCCGTGTGCCCTCCCTGCCTAACGAAGTGAGGAGACCGGTGCTACAACGACAGACCTCAATCACCCAGACCATCAAGAGGTGAGACACTGAGTTCATGGAGGCTGCTTTAGTCGATTCTGCTGGCTGTTCCGGTCCTGTCCCCCATGCCTGCACAGAGGGTTATCATTTGTCCCCACGACCCAGGGGTACCTGAGACACAGACACACAGCTGGATGCTCCTTCCCTCCCCGTGGCAAAGGCTTATCTCAGTTTGTCCAGAGGGAGTCGCTCTCCCAGCTGCTCTCCTGAGATGCCTGGCTTGTATCCCTGGCAGTGTGTCAGGCCTGCCTGGATCCTGGGAGCATCCCTGGAGCTCCACAGGTCAGGGGCACTTTCAGCCAGCCAGGCTTCGCCCACTCACAAAGGAGCAACTTTCCAGCTGTGGGAGAGACTGACCTCCCACACACTGTTTTCCTTTGCCTCAGAGGTTCCCCAGCTGCGTTGGTGGTGAAGCTCTCCTGCAGCAGCTCTCTGTGATCCTGCTTCTTGCAAGGTTGGGAGGGCTGAGCCATGAAGCAGTGTCTGCTCTTTTTAGGGCTGTGGGCAGCTTCTGGGCCTGCCTGAGGCTGTCCTTGCACACCTAGACTGCCTCTTCCCTCACCTCCCTGCCCTTGTCCTGCTCCTTGCCGGGACAATTAGACAAGAGCATGTCAAGGATGAGGGGATATCCTGGGCAGGTGCTGTGAAGGCCCTGACAAGCAGCATTGTGCAGGAGGGCCAGGGTAACCTTTTCCCCCAGAGGTCCTTGCAACATGCAGCTTGTGTGTAGGGTGGAGAGGTTGGGGAACTGTGAACCACTTTGGTGCTGGGGGAACAAATTTGCCCCCGGTGCTACTATACTATAAGACAGACAAGGCATACGGAGCTACAGTGAGCAAGGAAGGAGTGCTGGACAGTGGTGGTGAAGCTCCCACACACTGAGGGAGATGCTAATGTCCTGCCTAGCATTGGGGCAATGGGCAGACACATGTGGCTCTTGCACCAACAGACCCTGTGACATGTCTTCCTCTTGCCTGCCCAGGCTGTAATGTAAGTGCTGGGGCTCAGGTTGGTGGCTGTGTCCCTGCCTGTGCTTAATGGTCTGTGTAGGCATTTTGTACCCTGGGAGTACATATGATCCCACAGGGAGTGGCCCAGAGGTGTGCAAATGGTGTTGGAAGTCCTGGGAGTGTCCTGCTCAGAGTATGCATGTTGGGGGTTCAATGCTATTTTGCAGTACTGAGTTGTCTCATGCAGGCTGTTGTGCAGCATGTGAGGCGGCCAAGACTCGCAGCTTGTGGGTGACTTCTACAGAGTGCTGTGGGATGTGGGTAGGAGAGCAGGTGCAGCAGTGGGAAGGACTTTCCAAGGGGCAGAACTGCAGGAGGTGCACACGTGACATGACACTAGCAATAAAAGCATGAAATAAGTGGATCAGAAACAAGGACAGGGAACTGGAAAGTACCAAGGAAAGGTCTAAAAACCAGTGTTCCACTTAGCAGAGCTAGGGATGCAATGGAGAATTGCAGACCATGCATCCATAAAGGTGTCTTGGGGATTTGTTTTGTGAGTCCAGGGAGGCTGACTGCCAGGTTTTCTGCTTAACACAGCCCCCAGGATGCACAGAATGTGAAACTGTTCTGGCAGCAGGACTCCACACCGTCCTGTTCCCTGGGGCTTGGAGGATACAGATCAATTGTGAGCCTAAGGTCAAGCCTGTGTGGTCTGAACATGGCATGGGAGTGATTCATGTGCCCGAGTACAGGCATCTAACACCACTTACAGTCTCCCGGGGTGTCTGAGATGTCCATGCAAGGCAGCAGATGTGGCACAGATAGACTTGTGCACCAGGCATGATCCTGCCAGGGTCAACCAGAATGGGCCCAGGGCACTTCCAGTGGCATCAAACACCTGTATCTAAGCAGATCATAACTCGGCCTGCTGACACCTCCATGGTTTCACACTCTGGTGTCCAAAGCCAGCCAGTGGGATCTGTAGCTGGGTGTCTGGGCACAAGGTGGCACATCACAGAGGTCTGGGCGTTGAGGGGGATTGCAGTATCTCTGGTATCTTCAAGAGCAATGGGAGACGTACGTCAGAGGTGCAGATGCACCAAAAGGATTCAGCAACCTCCTGGGCTCAAAGATGGTGTTGTGTGGCTTGAGTTTGGTTGTTTGTCTTAGGCCATGCTCTCAGCTGGAGGCCACTGTCATGTGCAGTGTGGCACAACTGCTGCTGATGGGGCTATGGAAGGAGATGGGGAGGTGTTGGATGCAGGTCCTGCTCCCCTCCACAGCCCTGCAGGCTCCTTCCCTTCAGCTCTCTTTTCTTTGCAGCAGACAGGTACGGTTTCAAAGGAGTCTGACCCTGCCCGTTCATGGGCACCGGGTGGGCAAGAGTTCCCTGAGAAAGCGGCAGTCCCTGCCCCGATCATTTTTCAGGTACCGGTAGCACTGAGTGTGAAACCCACCCCTGCATGTGTGTGCAAGGGCTGTTGTGAACTGCACAGATTCTGGCTGTTGCTGGGACCACGTTGCCTTCCCAGGGCTGGCCAGGAGGCCTACAAACAGGCGGGAGTGAGAAAGTTCATGTGTGCTTCTAACAAAAACCAGTCGTCACTCCTACTAAATATGTAGGCAGCTGTCAATAAATAGCATGGACTAACAAGCTGTCCACCCACCAGCCTCACTCCCTCCTGCCTTTCCTAACAAGCTATCAACCTCTTGGTGTTCACCGTAGCTGGAATATCTCCCCAGGGCAGCCATAGCGCAGCCTGCCTTTGCTAGCATCAATGCAACATGTGGCATATGCATATGTTGGCCCCAAAGCCTCCTTGGGACAGAAGGGGAAGGAGAAGAAGCAGCACCAAACAGATGCTAGTCGTGTTGGTCCAGATGGGGCTCAGAAGCTGGTGAATGAAATAGAACATCCACTCCTTCCCTGTTGACATCATGGCTTTTTCTAACCCACATGTGACTGTCTTCTTTTTGAGGTGGAGGTCTTCATTTACGTAGCACCAAGGAGATGAGCCACTCCGGAAGTCCAGGGCACAATGGCCCATCGACCACCACCCCGAGGCTGGAGCTCAGTAAACTTTTAAATCAGACAGGCAACGTGACTTTGTGCCTGGCAGGGACTGGACCTAAGGCCCAGGAGTCCATCCCTATCCTACCTTCCTCACTGCTAGTCTTGGCCAGATGCCACTCTGGCACTGTGTCCACCTTTGGCGACTGCTTGCATTTGGTCTTGGGCTTTCAGGGCTGGTTAGCTCAACGTGATAGAAGAGCGAGAGCTGACCTCTGATATTGGTTTGTTGCTTGTTACAGTGCTTCAGGGAGTCTGTAGGACGTGATGGGGCTCCCCAGCTGGACAGGGGTGTTCAGCATCTTCCCAGGGTGCTCCAGATACCCTAAACTCTGTAGTCAGCTCTCCTGGACTATCTTGACTGTGATCAGAGAGTAGGATGGCTCTTTACCCTGGCCCTGGGCTAGTAGTGGTCTCTGGCAGTTCAGGAGTGGCCCTCACAGTGCAAAACAGCTGTGGTAGTGCTTGTCCTTCCAGGCTAGCGGGAGCACAGTTTCAGAGGGCTCTGAGGCACTGCTGTTGGCGCAATGGGCCATTCATCAGCAGGCTCATATGGGCACAAACGACCCTCAGTCCTCTCCCTTTGAGGAGTGGCCCCATGTACGGGCTTGTCACCCAAGGTCACCTTGGTGTTGAAATATTGGTTATGGCATGAGAAGCCCTCTGAGTTGTAAGACTGTTTTGTGGCGTGTGTTGTGCCTGTGCATCTGCATGGCCAGAGTATTACCTCTGTGCTATAGGCTTGGTTTGGGTCTGTCAGGCCAGGTGCTGACCCTAGGCCCTTCTGCTCTGAACGGAGACGAAGGTTGCTCTGGTATGTGGGTCCGTGGGAGCAGAGCAGTGCTCTGAGACATGCACGTAGCCCCATGTCTGAGGTCTGGCCCCTGTTGACTTGCTGGAGGCATTTGGAGACGTTTGGGTCAGTGAGGTCAGGTGAGATCTAGCCAGTGACCTCATGCCTGCTGAAGGGTCTGTTCTGGATCGTTGGGAGAATGGGGAAGGCTGAGGGTAATGCGTGGTGGTTTGCATCTGGAGGTTTTAGCTGGAAAGGCTGTGGGTTTCAAATTCACATCTCTTTACATGGTGGCAGGACACCTTCACCTGTTGGTTGATGGTATTTTTGCTTGGTAGGGTGCAAAACACAGGACTAGTTTCCTGTCTCCAGTGCACTGACTCAGTTCCCCTGTGTGACCTAATTCTAGATTTAACCCAGCCTTTACTCCAGTGTATGTTTTAATACTCCCTTTGTGATCTGTGAGGTCTTGCTTCTCAGCAGCTGGAAATCCTGCCCCTGAGCAGGGGATCTGAGGCCAGGGTTTTGGGTTTGGCTTGGCAGGACTTTCAGGTTTCAATACCTGGGCCAGACAGCTGTAGGCTGACACAGCTTGTCATCTTCTGAGGAAGGATTAACCACAGTGGGAAAGGCTTGGCAGGGCTGTGATGGTCTTTGTAGGTTTAGGGTACCAGCTGTCCTACAGTATTTGAAGTAGATTGTTAGTCTGATTTACCCCAATCCCTCTGCACCTTCCTTGGGATGTTGCTTCTGATCCACTGCTCTTCTGTGACAGCAGCCACTTCGCAGCAAACCTACCTCGTGGCTGCAACCTTGTGCTCCTACTTCTGCAAGTAGGAGCTCCTACAGCTTATTCCTGTGTGTGTCTGCCTTAGCACAGATCAGGACCATAGCAAACATTTGCCATTAATGTTACCTTTGAGGAGGACAGAAATCCTGCAGTATGAGATGGATAAGTTAGGGATATCCTGGGAGTGTGGGGGGAGGCTGGGAGAGAACAGTGAATTCTGGTGGCTCTTGGGAGAAGCTACAGAGCCATGAAATGGTTCAATCCCACAATGGGGACCTAGAGCTGGCCTGAAGATGGTAAGTGTTTTCAATAGATGTTTTTTAAAGAAAAAAAAACCCTTTCACCAAGTTCTTTTCTGAATTTCTGTTCCATCTCTTTTTCTTTCTTTTTAGAAAAACTCAGAACAAACTGTCCTTTACACATAGTGAATCTCTCCTGTCATTTTTCTTCTGTCTTAAGAGACAGAATGCTGTTGATCGTTGAACATTTCTGGCCAGCATCTGTCAGGCTGCTAAAACCAGCTGAGGACAGGCTGCGAGATGCTCATGGGGAAGAGTTCTGCCTGTCTTTCAGTTGGGGTGGGCTGGAAGTGACCACCAGGGGTTTTGTCTTCTCATTTGTGTAGTCCAAGCAAACACAATGCTTCTTTGCACTTTTATGCTGGTGTCTTTCAGAGGCACAGCGGACTGGTTTGGGGTGAGCAAAGACAGCGATGCTACTCAGAAATGGCAGAGAAAGAGCCTCCGCCACTGCAGCCTGCGGTATGGGAAGCTGAAACCTCAGGTCATCCGGGAAATGGACTTGCCCAGTCAGGACAATATTTCCCTAACAAGCACAGAGACTCCTCCTCCACTCTATGTCGGACCCTGCCAGCTGGGCATGCAAAAGGTGAGTAACCTGGGCCAGAGTCAAGGCCATCGTGAGTTTCCTGCACATTTCTTTACCACTTGGGCAGCTGTGACCTATCTGTGGGCTTCGTTCTGCCTGAACATGTCTGAGCTCCATGCTCAGACACTTCTCAAGTTTCAGATACAGTTTGGCAGACTCCCTCCTCAGCAGCCTCTCTCTGGTCTCGTTGGCTGAGATCCCTCAGGTGTTTCGGTGGTAGGCTCAGAGCTGTGTTTGTCATGTTGTGACTATGGTAGTGATTAGATGTGTGCAGCATGTCCAAGAGCTCTCAGCTCAGGCTTTTGCTGCCATTTTGCAAGGACAAAATTCTGTTGTACACAGAGTGGCCAGTATCCTGGACCCAAATATACGGTAACAGGCCTGGTATCACTCAGGACACTTGCCTAGTGGATCCTTGTCTCAAGCAGAATGCAGGCAGTAGCACAGCTACTGTCCTTATAGAAACCTGGTTATGTTTTAGGACTTTGAAAAGTGTCTCTTGCGTCAGCAGTACTACAGCTCTGCTCATGAGTCCTCAGAAATGGTTCTGAGTGCCTGCAAAGGGCATCTGGTAGCCCCCTATTCGCTACCTTCAAGTGTGACCCCAGGGGACAAGACCCAGTCAAGCACATCCAGTTACCAGCACTTCACAACTAACCCACAATATCCCAGCTCTTCCCTTTGCTCCATTCAGCGATAGTAATCGATGTGGTTGATTACGGTGCATTAGTGAGCACCACTGCAACTTGGGCAAGTGGGGAAACAAATTCCTTCCAAAGCAGGTTAGTCTGTGACCTGAATCCTGGCTGCATCACTGAAGCAGAGGAGAATATTGTGCATCTTTCAATCAAGTTTCACCTTGTTGTGCTCTTTCCTGTTTTCTTACTAGCTGAAGTGTCTTGCGGTTAGTCTTTGGTCACAGGAGACTCAGAAATATTGTTGGGCTCTATGTGGGCTACATTAAATGAGAATATGGTATCAGTAGGTGTAAGCCCATAAAGCTTCCTGTTGAGTGTGGAACTGTGGATTAAAAAAAGCTCGTAAAACATTAGGATAAAGCAGAGAAGTCTTATGGAAACCACAGCTGCGATGATGTAAGGACAGAGGCAGGGTTTGTAGCTGAAGGCACTATTTTCATTAGGTTGATTTGTATGTTTGGAAGAAGTGAGAGCTTTGGCCTGAAGAGTCCCAAAGAAGGGCTTGCAGCTCCCGGAAGCTTGCCTGCTTTTTCCAGCTGTTATAACTTAATTAATGGAAGCAGATGTAAATATACAGTTAAACTTCAAGAGGATACTGTTTAAGTCCTGGGCTGTCCAATATCAAAAAGGAAACTAGCTGAAGAAAGAGCATGGCTGTGTTCAGGGATTTCTCAAACTCCTGTTCAGACACCACATTCCCTGACTGTAGAGCTCACTGGCACAGGAGATGAACGAAACCAAGAGCTTAGGAAGGGCTGAAGGACGTTTGGGGTCTCCTGTGAACATCAGGAACATTCTGGGTGAAAATAGTCAATACCAACAAAAGAAAAAAAAAAAAAAAAAGGGCGGGGGAGAGGTTTGAGGACTAAGGTTTGAGGCTTAAGCTAGGGCTTAGCTTGCAACAGGTTATTCTGTATCTCCCTATTGTAGAATTGCTTGTTGGTCCATCCAGCCTAGTTCTTGGTCAATCCCAGGAGCCAGGCCACTGTTATGGTCTCAAGATGTTTGCTTGGAGGGAGGGGGGTTTGGGGGTGAATGGACTGATGGGCTGCTTCTCTTGGCAGATCATAGACCCCTTGGCCCGCGGCCGAGCTTTCCGTATGGCTGACGACAATGATGGCTGCAGCATCCCACATACACCGATCACGCCAGGCGCCACATCGCTCTGCTCCTTCACCAGCTCGCGCTCAGGGTTCAATCGCCTCCCACGACGGCGGAAACGGGAGTCTGTTGCCAAAATGAGTTTCCGAGCAGCTGCGGCTTTGGTGAAGGTACTGTCTGTGGGAGGGCAGAGACCAGTCTGGCAGCAGGATGGGGCTCTGCCCTGAGAGAAGGGTGAGAAGGAAGGAGCTGCTGAGCAGAGAGGATGGGGAGAGCAGTGGTAGAGGGGAAGAAACCAAGCCACCTCCTGTTCTGTTTCAGCCATGTGTCTAGGAGGCAGGATTTGCAAGAAGCAGGGATGATAGCTAGGTTTTGGTACAGGTCTTGCTTTCCCTTTATGGGCCTAAGGGCTTTGATTCCTACAGCCAGCAGCCTCAGAGCATTCCAGCAGGTCCAGTTCAGCCTGTCTGGACCTCTGGGTGGTCCATCTGCACCTGGTCCGCAGTCAAGAAGAGCAGAAGTATCTGAGGCTCTTGCTATGCAAGTCTCTTCATCCTGCAACGTGTCTGCTTTCCTGGGCCCAGTGACCTTCTTGCTGTGTCCAGTACCACCCATCACTGCGGTTTGGTCAGAGACATTGTACAGTATATGGTAGAGGAGCATGTTGCAAGCCTCACCTGCATGGGAGATGGGCACTGTGGATTGAGAAGTGGGGTCACACCTGTGAGTTTCACCAGGAAGGTGTCACACATCAGCAGGTCTGCTGCGTTCCACACACAAGCGTGAACCAGCTCAGCACTTGGGCTCCCTGTGCGCTGGCTGGGGTGGCCCGGCATGTGCCTGGGGTTCAGGTTTCTGGCAGTGACTCGATGCCACTTTCTCTGGCTACAGGGGCGCTCTGTGAAGGACAGCACCCTGAGGAGAGCTCAGCGGCGCAGCTTCACCCCAGCAAGTTTCCTGGAGGAGGACACGGTGGATTTTCCAGATGAGCTCGACACTTCTTTCTTTGCTCGGGTGAGGGACAGGGCTCTGGCATGGTACTGGCCCCAGAGGCAGTGAAAGACCCTAGGTCTGGCAGGACTGTGTGTTGCAGAGAGTAGCACTGCTTTCTGCCAGGGCTGGTGTCTCAAATGTGATGCTGGCTTCCTCTGATGGGACTTCTGTTTCTCTGCCCAGGAAGGAGTCCTTCATGAGGAGCTCTCTACTTATCCGGATGAAGTGTTTGAGTCGCCATCAGAAGCTGCAATCAAAGATGCTGAGGTGAAACCTCTGGATCAGACAGATCTCACAGGAGGTGCCTTGGACAAAAATGAGCTTGAAAGAAGCCACTTGCTACTGTGAGTATCTTCCTGGAAGCTGCCAAAGTCTAATATGGGGTGGCCAACCCATTCAGAGTGGGACTTCCTGCATGGAGGAAGCCAGGATCTGAGTGCTTGGTGCAGAGCTCAAAGAGCAGTGCAGTGATGGGTTTTCTTTAAACCCAGCTTAAGACCTCCTGCCCCAGCTCCCTATGCATGTGAAAGGTGACTCTGAGGCCACCTCTGCAGTCTCTCCAGCAACTTTCAGCCTCACATGATGTGTTTTGGAGACTGTATCATGCCTTAAGGAAAGACACTTTAAATCAGCTGTGAGGATGCTGGGGACCCAGCCTTCAGCTATGGAGAATGTAGCAAAGACGAGAAGGCTGTTGCCATTGCCACAGTCACCAGGAACTGTTGTCTTGCTCCAAGGAGCAGTGTGAAGCATTTCTGAGTGTCGAGCTGGGCTACATTCCTCACTCAAAATGAGAGAAAGGTGTGGCACTGATGCTGAGAGCCCTACAAATATGTGGGTGGTACTGTATTGTATGCCTAGATTTTTTCCACCTGAGTAACTGGTACTGAGTAATTGCTCTGGGTCATTTCCGAGTCAGCTCTAGCTTAGCTGGCAGCTCACTCCAGCAGAGAGCTCTGCTGGGTGTGAACATGGAGCAGACAGGGAGGTCCTTGTTGTGGTTCTGCTGCTCATGGCCCATCTTGCTGTGTTGGTGCTTTCCCTTCAAGTGTTTCCAAGAACTTGACTCAGTCTTAACGTAAGTGGAAGCAGCAAATGGTGGGAGTTCGTTGTCACTCCTCTGAGACAGTCTCAGTCTTCTTGGCTCCATTTGGATCTCGTTAAATAGTTTTATTTATTGAGGAAAATACATTTCGTTCATGCTTCAGAGAACTGTTATCAGAATCATAGTCAGGTGTCCTTTTAGGTGGCCAGGCATTTATTTTGGCATCAGCTGATAGCCTCGCACTGGAAATATTGGGAAACAGCACATCCGTAACACAGAAACCACTCAAACTCTTGGGGCAAGAGCAGGCTGCAGTGGAATCTGCACTTTCTGTTGGAGAAGGAATTCCCGAGGGGAAGTTGGGACTTTCAGCTTTATAAAGATGCATCTTCTGCAAGGTGCAATACTGAAAACAGCTGAAGTTTCACAGCAGTGTTTTTGGCTAAAGAGGTTCAGATTCTCCCTCATCCTATTGCTTGTCCGTACTTCAGAGCCGTCGTGATCTCTCCAAGATGCTCTGGTGATCTTTCAGAAAAAAGTTTGTCAGCTGATTTCTCTGACCACTTCTGACAACCGTTGTCTTTGTGCAGAGGGGGTCATTTAGGAAGCCAGAGGAGGTAAACTAGACTACAGCACGTCGGGGACGTGCCTACTACAGTGCTAGGCAGTGAGCAAGGGTGAAATGGTAGGTAAGGTTTGGGTTTTTTTTTTTTTTTGGTCAGGGTCTGAATGCTGCAGACCTGACCACCAGACTGCTGCTTAAGAGCAAAGAAATACAAAACCATCTGAATATGATGGAGGCTTACAAAGCAGGTACTGTTCACCAGTAGCTTGTGCAATGTTCATCGCATACTCTATTTTGGTAAAAAAACCTTCCTTTAGACAGTGATGCTTGGGATTTTTATTGTGTTGTTCAAGCCTGGTTTTATTGTTCTCCACAAAAATGCATGTATCGATGCAAATAAAGGGAGGAATGGAAGACAGATTATGAGAGGTAACTGGCACAGCTTGCAGCATGTGACAGTGTCACTTTCTTGGTCTGGGAAGCTGCTTGGATTCCTGCTCTTCTCTGTCTGATTTGGTGGGCATGGGGTTTTGATTTGCCAGTCCAATCACAGTAAAGTGCTTCAAGGGTGGGGATTTCCACTGCTGGGCTAAACTACACTTCCATTTCATAGCAGAGAGCAGAGTAAAAGGAATGAAGTAGAGGAGGAAATACGTGTGCATGAGGCTGTAGATGTGCCTGGCTGCAACCTCCCCATTTTAGCCTGTTGCTGAAACACTTCTTTAAAGCCTTGAGAGCTCCTTGTTGGTGGGGCTTAGTTTGGCACAGCTGTCTTGTGCCACCTTCTGCATGTAGTCCTGCGCTTTCATCAACTGGCGCTGCGTAACTCTTTGAAATACAGCAGGCCGCCTTGTCTGCCATCGGCTGCTGTTTGGCCCAGCTGTGGTGGGACAGACAGAGGGTCTGCTGCCACCAAAGACCAGTCCCCATTGCTGTGCCATGGAGAAGGAAAACATTGCTGTCCCGCTTTTTTATTTCAGCCCACTGGAGCGAGGCTGGAGGAAGCAAAAGGATGGGGCCCTGGCACAGCCCAAGGTCCGCTTGCGGCAGGAGGTGGTGAGTGTCAGCCCACAGAAGCGTGGCCAGCGCATTGCTGTCCCTGTCAGGAAGCTCTTCGCCAAGGAGAAGAGGCCATATGGCCTGGGAATGGTGGGGAAGCTGACAAACCGTACATACCGCAAGCGCATTGACAGCTATGTCAAGCGGCAGATTGAAGACATGGATGATCACAGGTAAGAGCTGCAGTCACAGAAGGGGTCCCAACAAAACTAGCGAGTGAGTGATTGCTGTCACCCCTTGGTGACTCAGGTCACTCCCTCGTGGTGGTTGGGTGAAACCTGCTGCTAAGACCCCCCAGTCTGTATCCCTGAAGTACAGTGCAAACTGCAGCAGACAGCAGCATGTTAGCATCACTGTGCACTGGGAGCTCACCCTGCTCCTCACCTTGCTTTGGGTGTGTGTTAACTCTGCTACCTGGAGGGAGCGCAGGTCTCTGCCCCACCACCACTGTCCTGTGATGAACAGGAAGGCTCAGGTATCCCGGCCTCTGATCATTCCCCTAAAGTCATTATTTCAGACACACAGCACACTTTGGCATCAGGCTTATGTGTTCTCATGGATGCTTTCTTGGGAAAGGGTGGCTTGCCCACTGTAATGGGGGAGTCGGAGTAAACAGTGTCTGTCTGCCAGCAAGACCTTAGGTCATCGCCTCCAGTCTTGTGCATCCCTGAGTGATCCTGGCCCTGTACCCCAGATTCTGCCAAGGTCCCTGGGGAAAACCAGCAGCTTTTCTCCTGTGTTCTGTGAGTAGATGTAATAATATGCCTGGGTTTCCGCCTCTGAGCTTTTCCCTTTCCCTCCATCCAGGCCTTTCTTCACTTACTGGGTCACCTTTGTGCATTCACTCATCACCATCCTCGCTGTGTGCATCTACGGCATCGCCCCTGTGGGGTTCTCACAACATGAAACTGTTGATTCAGTAAGTAAATCCCCCTGACTTGCCTGGAGTGTGATTGTGTCTCAGCCTTCAGCTGCTGGCTCTTGTGTCGTAGTCTTCAGCACATTGGCTACTTGCCTGAGGGCCTTGACAGCTGGACGCTGGGTGTCCAGCCTTGGGGGGCTGCCTGCAGCATCTCTGTGAGCCCTTGCGCCGCCTTCTCTCCCTCCTGCAGCCACATTGCTCTTGACATCAAATTATACCCAGCACAAAGCATGGTGGGCTCTTTGCAGGCTCTTGTTGTCTCTGTGCTGGGAGCCCTTTCAAACAACTTGTTCCCCTCCTGGTGGAGACCAGATGGATGTTCATGGCAGGGAAATATTTCAAACCTGAGTTAAGTTTTTGCAACAGTTGCAGGATTTTGCTTCTGCCAGGACCAAAACTGACCTATCTGACTTTGAGAGCTGATCTTGAAGCTGGTTGTATTCTTCCCATGTGTTGTTAAAAGGTCTCTACAGCCATATCCATGCTCCATGCAGGGGATGCCCTGGGGAGCTTCTCACCTACGTGTCTGACAACTTTCAGAGCACTGTCACCAGCACCTGAGCCTACACTGCTGGCAGGTGCTGCTTGTGCTTCTGAGCTGTGTAAAGCTTTTTGCTGGCTCTCAAGCCAGTCCCAGGTCTCTAGGCCCTGGGATTTCTTGAAAGTTGAAGTAGCCAGAGATAGACATTTTAAATGAAATCTTAAGATGAAGGTGCCCAGGCCTTGATGGTGGTTTACCTGTGATCCTGCAAAAGACCAGTTTGAGAGAACAGTGTGCCCAGTCATCGCCTGTTCATCCTGGGTACTGTTTTCACCAGCTTGCCCTGCTGACTCTGTAGGCAGGAGCTCATGGGGCTCTCACTTTCTCTCCTTGCAGGTCTTGCGAAACAGAGGGGTTTATGAAAATGTCAAATACGTTCAGCAGGAAAACTTCTGGATCGGCCCCAGCTCAGTGAGTGGCTGGGACTGTTTGTAGGCTGATGGGGGACTGCGTGCTGCAGCCATGCCACCCCAGGGACCGGGGCCCTCCACTGCTTGGAGCTTGGTGCTAGCAGCTGCTGTTGGTTGGACATCCCATGGGGCCCTGCTGTCGCTGGCAGGGTGCAGTGGTGCTCCCGGCCCTGACCACCCTGCAATACGGGCTACCAGGACGCTGGGATGGACCTTGGCACTCCTGCTTTGCACCCTGTTCCTACGAAGCCAAGCATGGGGCCAGAGAAATTGCAGGAGTTGTATGGTGTGTGACAGCTTTCCTGATGCCATTCCCCCTGGGAAAGGCTGTTATGTCCCAAAGTTTCCTTTCCCAGCCACAGTGCTGGCCTTTCTGGGGCCGTGGGCAAGGAAATCCCTGAACTTTTGTTCTGGGCTCGCCTTCTTCAAAGCAAATATTGAGAGTATGCCTGATGTGTGTTGGGCTTCATCATGCAGGACCTGTCCCTGGTCCCTTGAGTCCTGATAGGGGTACCCCTCGCAGTTCTCCCAGCCTGCTCTGCCCCAGGCAATCGTTACCTGCCCCTTGGCTGAGCTGAGCATTTCCATCTCTGCCAGGAGGCCCTGATCCACCTAGGGGCCAAGTTCTCACCATGCATGAGGCAGGACCAGCAAGTGCACAGCTTCATCAGTGCCAAGCGGGAGAAGGAGAAGCACTCGGCTTGCTGTGTGCGGAATGACAAGTCGGGCTGTGTGCAGACCTCGGAGGAGGAGTGCTCGGTGAGTGCAGTGGCCACTTTCCTGCTGTCCCTGCAGGCTCAGGGCCACTTCTGTTGGTGCTTCTCCTACCCTGGGCTTCATGGTGACACCTCTCCTCTCTCCTGCAGTCCACGCTGGCCGTGTGGGTGAAGTGGCCCCATCACCCCAGCACACCAATGCTGGCAGGAAGCAAGAGGCAGTTTGGGTCTGTTTGTCATCAGGACCCCAGGTAGGTCCTGTGTAGCCCAGCTGCCATCCTGGGGGGGCCAGGGCTGCTGTGACAGTAGAGTCAGAGAGGCATGGAGTCCCAGGCTGGTTGATTGCTGGATGGGACAGCAGCTCCTCTGGAGACCAAGGGACATGGGGGCATTGATGTCCCTACCTGCCCCAACGGCTGCAAGGGAGGCAGAGGCAGAGTGTGGTGATATTTCTGCTCCCCCTAGTCTCTGTTGTTGTTGGCTGCCCACCTGCACAGTGGCTTGTTGTGAGCTGTGGATGCCTTCCTCATCCCTCTTCCCCCTCCTCACCTGCTCCACACACAGGCTCCCTTCTTGGGGTGCAACAGTCACGTTCCCAGTCCACTTCTGCCCCAGGTGTCACGGCACACCTTTGCCCTCTGTCACCATGGACTGATGTAGGACTGGGACCAGCTGAATGCCCACCTTTGGGGTTGCGTCCACCTGGAAAGGAGCCAGTGAGTTGCTGGGCAGCTGCGTGCTCTCAGATGGCTGCCTTTGTGCTGAAGCCGTGATCTCTGCTCACTGGAAGGAGGCTGCGGCTTTGATCAGCACAGCCTTGGCTGCTCTGATGTAGCATGTCACTAGCCCCTTGCCAGGGACAGAGAGGAGCTGTGGGACTGCAGCCTGGGGCTAGGGACAGTGTGGTGGCTCCCTGGGAGATCCTGCCTGCTGCTGGTGCTGGGGAAAGTAATTTCTCAGGGTGATTTCTGCTTTTTGTTGCTGCAGGGTGTGTGAACAGCCAGCCTCGATGGAGCCGCATGAGTGGCCGGATGACATCACCAAATGGCCGGTGAGCATCGCTGGTGGCACAGGGCCTGTATGGGCAGCTGGAATATGGCATTTGCATCCCACTGTGCAGAGTTACAGCTGTGTTGGTGGAAGGGGTCTCTGGTGCAGCCTCCTGCTCATCACAAACGCCAGATCAGGGCAGCCATGGTTTTGTCTAGCCAAGGCTCAAAGCCTTCCAACAACAAAAGTTCTCCTGTGCCAACTAAAACCCTGCTAAAGCCCTGGGCCCTGCCAGGGTAACAGGGTGATGGAGACTGACTCCACCTCTGGGCTGTTTTCATCTCTTGGCAGAGAGGAGGTGTTGATTGAGCCTCACGCAGATGGGGTGTCAGAGGGAGGCCTTGGGAGGCCCATGTCTGTGGGACTGGCTTCTTCCCAAAGGCCTGTTTTGACTTTACCCAGGCAGCAAGCAAAGCCATGGCTGTCTGACTGCAGCCTGTTGTCATTTTCCAGATCTGCACAAAAAACAGTGCTGGGAATTACACCAACCACCTTCACATGGACTGCGTGATTACGGGCCGGCCCTGCTGCATTGGGACCAAAGGAAGGTAATGAGTTTTACCTGTATGGAGAGGGGCTGGGTGTTGGGGTGAGACACAGGGGGCCCTTTTCAGGTTGTAGACACAGCCATTTGTCCTCATTGTCCTTCCCACATGCAGTCTAGAGCCCGGCTGGGAATGAGAGTTGGATAGGGAGCCATGACAGGTCTCCCAGACAGAGCAGGGCTTTGGGATGAGCAGGAGATAACAGCCAGCCTGAGCCTTCAGTGCGGCAGGGTATCTTGCTCAACTGGTCCTGCAGTTTGGAGAGACTTGGATCCCAGGGGATTAAATACTTCTGCTGGGGAGTTCTGCAGTTTTCCTTGGGAATGGCCAGCTTGGTCCTGAAAGGCTACACCCGCACCAGCCTGGCATCCCTGAGCACTCAAGGAGATGTCAGGAAACAACCTGCTGTGGGTTTGCCAAGGAGGAAGATCCAGTTCTTCCTCATGTTGCTCCTCAGCTTGAGAAGTTACCCAGTGCTTGGGCCTGGCTTTCCCTGCTAGGGAGAAAAATCAGTGCTGCCCCAAGGAGTTTCTCTGTCCCTGAAAGTCATGACCAGGATGCTGTTGGCCTAGCCCTCCGTTTCCACTCTGTCAGTGATGGAGGCACAAGACTCCCCCAGCCCCAGAGACACAGCTTCCCCAAGCTCTGGTGGTTCTTTGTCAGCTGTAAATAGCTCAGCACTTGTTTTGGAGCCCCTGTTGCAGGGCGTTAGTCTGTGGAGGTGACTCAGGCTTGCCTGTGGGAGAGAACCAGGAGGGGTGTATGGAAACTGACACTGGGCTCAAATGGGAACGTATTAGTGCATCTGTTGCAGAGACACTACAGCATGTCAGGGGCAGCTGAAGGCATCGATTCTCACAGGCAGACCTGGGATGAGACAAGGGGGAAGTGGGCAGCCTGGGAGGGCACAGGATGGTCTGTTGTGCCTTCAACGTGTGACTTGTTCCTCTTCATTTTGATAACTGTGCCTCCTCCAGGTGTGAAATAACCTCCCGGGAGTATTGTGAATTTATGCGGGGCTATTTCCATGAGGAGGCAACGCTCTGCTCTCAGGTAAGCGTGGAGTTGGGGGTTTGTATGGCTGCCCCTCTCCCTCCTGTTTCCCTTAGCAGCTTGGCAAGATCTGGGGGGCAACTGTGCCACAGTGTATGTGGGAGTCCTGTGTCCTGTCACACCCTGAGCCGAAGGGAAGTTGCTGATCCAGGCTGTAGTGGCAGAGCTGGCTGCATCTGTCCCTCTTTGGAGATCAGTTTAGGACTTGGGCTGGCAGCTGCAAAAACCCAATACAGGACCACTGTGGAAGCAGCGGGAGAATGCAACTTTCCTGGTCCACTGGCGAGCAAATGTGGATGTCTCAGTTGTGCATGTATTGGGGTGAAGAATGAGGGCTTAAAGCTGACATAGGGAATGGGTGGGCTTACGTTTGACTTGGTGTTGGATACATGGGTTGGGACTTGACACAGCAGAGAACAAGGAAAGCCCTTCCAGAGCCAACTGCAGTCTCTGCTCTGGCCTTAGTAACCAGCCATGGAGGCCAGCACTGGCTGGCACACCTCACAACCCCGCTTCTGCTGCCCTAGGTGCACTGCATGGATGACGTCTGCGGACTCCTCCCTTTCCTAAATCCAGAAGTCCCTGACCAGTTCTACCGCCTCTGGCTCTCGCTTTTCCTCCATGCTGGGTAAGCACAGGTGTAAAACTTCCACTATTTGGGTGGGGGAACCCTGAACCTGGGATTGCTATTGAGGGTTGTTCTGGCAGTTCCTTCCCTGGGGTACGTGTGGGGGCTGAGCTGTTGTCCCTGCTGGGAGGGATATTAGAGGCATGAGCAAGGCCAGACCAGGAGCTCTCAGCAAGGCTCGGCGAAGAACAACAGCATAGGGGTGACTTTCAGTGGCTGCTGCTTTAGCTCCTGTACTCTAAACTTGGCAGGATCCTGCACTGTCTGGTTTCAATCTGTTTCCAAATGACGATCCTGCGGGACCTAGAGAAGCTGGCAGGATGGCATCGCATCTCTATCATCTACCTGCTCAGTGGCATCACTGGGAACCTTGCCAGTGCAATATTTCTACCCTACAGAGCAGAGGTGGGTCTCCTGCAGACTAGGGTCCCAATAACTTGCCCTGAACACAAGCCTTCTCTACATGCCCATGCCTCTCTGGCAGAGGCAGAGATACTAGAGCTGGCCTCATCTCTGCAGCACGTGGCTTGTGCAGATTTGTAGCTAGAAGATAGCACCACACTGTCATGTAGCTGCTGAGCAATAACATCCCCCAGAGTACCCCGGGCTTTCCAAGTGGCTGGCCCAGTCTGGCTGCGGTAAGAAGGCTGCCTCTCATAATGAATGGCAGGTTTGTCCAGCCCCTGGCAGGCTGGGAACCGAGATCTGCACCTGGTGCCAGAGACGCTCCACGTGTGAGTGGAAGGCGGGAGAGGGGAAAAGAGCAGAGCTCACCTTTCCCAGATTGTCCAGGATTGTACCTGTCCACATGCCACAGCTGGAGAAGTCTGATGTGACCATCCAGCTTCACTTTAGAAGATTGCATGGCAGGACCTGGAGGACTATCTTTGAGGTCCTTCAATAAAGAAAAGTGCATGGGGGGGGGGTGCGAGGAGATTGCCTTCAAGTACTTCTTCACTCTGATGATTCAGACCACATCTGCCCTCCTTAAATACAAAGTCTGTTCTGGCGATTGCTGCTCTTACACCTACCACAACCCTAAGATCAAACCAGGCCCCTTTACCTCTTGAACCCCATTATAAGGAAGAAGTTGCAGGGTGCGGCATCTCTTTCCCAAGAAACACTGAACAAGGAGTTGAATGATAACTAACTATAATGCCTAGAGCTGGCTGCAGAAGCCAGGCAGATGGCATGTGCCTGATATTACCTGTAATGCTCTTCTTCTGCAGGTTGGCCCTGCAGGATCCCAGTTTGGGATTCTGGCCTGTCTCTTTGTGGAGCTCTTCCAGAGTTGGCAAATCCTGGCACGCCCATGGAGGGCTTTCTTCAAGCTGCTGGCTGTGGTGCTCTTTCTTTTTGCCTTTGGCCTCCTGCCTTGGATTGATAATTTTGCTCATATTTCAGGATTTATCAGTGGTTTCTTCCTCTCCTTTGCCTTTCTGCCCTACATTAGCTTTGGGAAGTTTGATTTATATAGGAAGCGATGCCAAATTATAGTTTTCCAGCTCATCTTCATTGCACTCTTCTCAGGACTTGTGATTTTGTTCTATTTCTACCCCATCAAGTGCGAGTGGTGCGAGTTCCTTACTTGTATACCATTCACAGACAAATTCTGCGAGAAATACGACCTGGATGCACAGCTCCACTGAAGGCAAAGACTGGCTTCTCGAGCAGGCACTGGAGATGGACTGTCTTTGCGTTTGCTGTGCCAGTTCCATGCGGACAAAGCCTCTAATCCAATGACACTTCTAACCCTGCCCGTGGTTAATTTAAACTGTCTCCTTAGCACTTGGCAGGCATGTTTTGCCTTATCTCAGAAGACTCTGAAAACAGAACGTTTGTGCCTTGTTCAATTGTATTGAACCTTTTCTGCTGCCATTATTTTTATTACACTAGTTTCAATACTACATTTTTAACCAGAGTTGTTTACTACTGCTAAGGTGGTGATTAAATGGTAAGGTAGCGTTTTAGCTACTGTTAATTGTTCTGCATAGTCTGTGGCTACGTTTGTTACTTTATCTCACCTATGCTGTTTCACGTACCAGTAGAATCGATCCTTTTCTAGCACCCAAAACAGCCAGATACAAATTTGCAGCCGGAAATAAGGGCCTTAAAAGCCTCAGAAAACTAGAGTGTCTCTTTCATCACTGAAAGTACATTCCACATACAGCTCAGAAGCAGACATTTCAAATAGCAACTGCAAAAAACCAGGTGAGAATGTCCATTCAACTGGAGTTTGTTTCTCTGAAATGTTACCACCTTTTCCTCCAGGAATGTGCTGAAGCCACACTCTGGTCTTGGTAGGGCTGGATTCTCTGCTTGCTCTGTTAAAGAAAGAAGATATTTGGCGGTGACAATAGTTACTGCACGCTGGGCCCTCTTATTACCACACTACCCTGTCTAGACAGTCCAGGGGGGATCAGCCAGTGCCATAGGTGACTGCTGGTCATAGGCACCGTGATGCAGATGGCTTCTGTTGTGGCACACATTTTATTACACTGGATGTTGCAAATGTGGCAGCATTGAAAGAAAAAAAGTTACTGTGGTCACAAAGCAACAGTTTCTAACCCAGCTAGCTGGAGCCACAAAACAAAAACCCAAGTGTTTGGAAAAGCTGCTATTACCACTGCTCTTCAGACACTGTGATTGTGTTTTTAGATGTTGAGGGGAAGCAGACATAATTTTAAACTTACTAAGCTTGAGAGTCTTGGCCACATCTTGTGTTTGTATGCACAACTTTCTAAAAATAGCAATGTAATACCAGAATTTCGTCTGCATGGGTTACAAACAGGTAAATATACAGGCTACTAGTGCTTCCTGTGCTGGAAGTGTTTTTAAATGCATCAGCAGCACAGAAATACCATGCCCAAAAGTTGTCTAGTGGTGTGTCCTGTCTTCCGAGAACAATGAATTGTTTGAACTCAAGTTTCTATAAACCAGAAAATGGAGAAACCGAGAGAAAAAAACTACAGGATATGTACGCTGAGGTCCCTTTTCATAACTCCTTATAGCTTGCAGTAATTGAGAAAGGTGGCTCAAAATATACCCACTATGGAAGAGCAAAGAACATGCTGTGTTTGCTTGTTGCATTTGCTTACGTGCACCCAGGGGACATTACTGTTAGCTGCAGGTGCTCTGAATGGTATAGGAGTGCTAGGAGCAGGGTGGGAGAACAGTCAGTCAGGTATGAGAGTCTGAGGACACAGAAGGACCCAAATGACCTGGGTGATGGCAATCACCTGTAGCACAGAGACCTCCATCCTCCTAGGGATTAGTTAGCACCCAGCCACATTCCTAGCAGTGATTTCCAGAGATTCAAGAAGCCTAAAAGAAAGCAAGGTCCTGGAAGCAATCACAAGGGCAAACAAAGGAAAACTGCATTTAATGAATCTCAAGCCATTGTGGGAGCAGATTCAGTCTAAACATAAAGTAGGGTTCGAGATACACCACTGCCAGCACTAAGATACTGCTGCTGCTGCTCCTGATGTATGTTAACTGAAGTAGCTGAATTATCGTGCCCGGCCCCAAGAGAAGCACAAGCAACACACACACAACCAGGACTGGAAATAGACCAGAGCCAGGGCACAAGCCTAATGCAGACACGGGCATTCAGAAATGCTCTGCTACACAGCACAGAGCAGGAACACCCGCTGCTGTGAGCCTGAACACTAAGTCCTGGGGAAGTGGAAGAATTGGTAGCTCTTAATGGATGTTTAGGACTTACCTGACAGGTTACTTTCGAAGTTTCTTTATGAAGCTAACTTCATCCCGGTTTCTGATGCCATACCTGAACAGAGAGTTATGCTGTTATACACCAGTTTCCCAGGAACCACAACGTCCGAAATCCTATAGCTTCGTCTTTCCCAGGAGGAGATGGACTCCTATGAGAATGTGCTGTGCTCTAATGCAGGACAAGTTAAAATTCTCACTTGTGTATGTATGTAGAACATGCTGCTAGCACTGAAGTATCTGATCATCTGTCTTTTAAATGGCAACATCCCCTTAAATGCAACCTCTATCACCCTTGGCTCAGTCTTTCAAGGACAGCTTTGATTAGGGCTGTCTTGCTAAATTTTTAATACTTCAGACAAGCTTTTCTTGCTAGGCTGCATGCAGGCTGGCATACCCAGCACTGCTGTATGCAACAGCTAGAGTGCTCAGAAGCACCTCCTGCCCCCTTGCCCTGAGAACGGGCATGGAAACGTGGGAGTGGTTTGTCAGTGTTGTTACTAGATGGTCTCCGATACGTGGCTGAGCAGGTCCAGAGACCAACACTCTTATTCTTGGTTTGCTCTTTGCTTGCCATTCTTCCACCCTCCTTCCTTCCTTCATACTCTTTCTCACTAATCTTGTCTCTGCAGGATACCTCAGGTGTAACCTTAGTAAGCAAAATGTATTCTGCAGGAATTTGGCATAGGCAGCCAAGGGGCAATGTGTCTGAGTGCCTTGGTGTGGTCTGAATTGGATGAACGCATTCAGCACAGGATGGCTGTGGTTGAGGAACTACTTGAGGCCTTCCTGTCCTGCAGATGGCCTCTCAGTCTGTCAGGGCAGGGCCTCTCCCACCTCTGTGTGCAGTGCTGGTCCCATCTTGCAGGCAATTTCAAGTGGAATCATAGAATCATAGCATCATTTAGGTTGGAAAAGACCTTTAAGATCATCGAGTCCAACCATTAACCTAATGCTGCCAAGTCCACCCCTAAACCATGTCCCTAAATGCCACATCTACACGTCTTTTAAATACCTCTAGGGATGGGGACTCCACCACTTCCCTGGGCAGCCTGTTCCAATGCTAGGAGGTCCCACCTGAGCCAGGGCATGAAGTCCCAAGTTAACCCTGCCTGTGCAGATGCTGTGTGGGCTCCAGTTAGGTCTCTCCAGCCCCACAGATACCAGAAGAGACTTGATTACTCACTCTCTCAGCTTCTTTCTGTCATCTGCCAGTTTCTCTCCGGCATAGGTTAAGTGGTATGTCCTCCATATGTACTTCCTAGGGGAAAAACACTTAGGGGGAGCAGCAGGAGGAACTGCTGGCCGCGGGAAAGTGATGAAGGTGGGGGTGAGCAGAGCGAGCCCGCCAGCCCGCAGGTCCTGCTCACCAGCTGAGGTGCTGGACGCCGCCCTGCCGTGCCTGCCGCAGCTGGACGTGCCGCCGCAGCGCCTTCTTCAGCTCCAGCACCGAGGCGTTCTGCACCACCACCACGGCTGGAGGCGGGGGGAGAGCCCCGTCAGCGCCCCGCCACCCCCCA
>VYZW01003601.1:76032-104142 GCA_013401315.1 Balaeniceps rex | reverse complement strand
CCGCCATATTGC
This sequence comes from Balaeniceps rex, assembly GCA_013401315.1. Classification (NCBI taxonomy): domain Eukaryota; kingdom Metazoa; phylum Chordata; class Aves; order Pelecaniformes; family Balaenicipitidae; genus Balaeniceps; species Balaeniceps rex. Next base: position 104,130 of record VYZW01003601.1, on the reverse strand, counting down.
TGTTTTCATGGAACCATGTTCGCCAGCTCTGTTTTTAGTTGTTTGAATTCAGCCACAGAATTTCAGGTTGGTACTGCAAAAATGAGGGTCATACAGTTATGGCGTAGTACTAGGTAATGGGGGAGAGTACTGATTGTCATTGTCATAAATGCTCTGGAAAAGAAGAGACTGAGAAGACAAGTTTTACTATCTACAATTTATCTAGGATTGTGAAAATGAGAGCTGGTTCTGGAGACTTGCAGAAGACTCTCATGATACTTTGCTGCTGACGAAGTGGCAGTAACGCAGTGCACGCGGGGAGAAAAAAATCCCTTTTTATGTACACAGTGTTGGACTCTGAATTGTTGTTCGGAGGGACAGGAAGTTGGAATTATGAGGAAAATGTCAGTTCAACACTGTGTAGCTATTAAATACCCAAATACCCCCTACTCCCTTCAATTTAATATTAAGGATGATTGGGAAAGGAATAGAGGATAAAACAGAAAAATCATAATCATGCCACTATATAAATCATGGGTGTGCTGACAGGTTTACTACTGTCTGCAGTTCTGGTCCTCTTTAAAGTGTAATAGAAGTAGAGAAGGTACCTCGTGGAGAAATAAAGATGCAAAGGTGTTGAAGAATATGTGTAGATGGAGGAGCTAAACTAAGTAAACTTAGCGTGGGGGAGGATGACTAGGAAGGAATAAGAGACAAGTATGTAAAATTGTGTTTGTATGGAGAGGCGGAATAGTGATGAACTATTTACTTGTAATGCAAGAACGAAGGGATGACAAAGAAAATTGTTAGCTGTTCAAAACAAACTGATGCACACACATACAAAGCTACACTGAGGAATTAATGGATGCAGAACGTTGTGGATGCCGAAAGCTTTCTTGTGGACAACAAGAGAAACCACAGGAAAAATGATTCATTAGGACAATCAAATGTGAAAATCCTGTAGCTTCTTCTGGCAGCACTGCCCTATAGTTTGCTGAAGCGCAGAGCAGGGAGGGTATTTTTCAGGCATTTGACAGTGCTGGTTGTTAGAGACAGTATTGAGCTAGGTGTGTCGTGGACCTCTTCTAGGACAGCTGTTTTTGTGCTCTTGGGTTTAATACAGATATTTCTCCTTCCGCTTTTGGAGGGTGAGCTCAAAGACTTTATACGTCTCCGTCTGGGGAGGTGAGTCTTGTACCTTGGGCCGGTTTGGCTCCAGCAGCAGGAAGGCGTTTTGTGGTGTGTGTAACCTGAGAAACGATTCCAGCAGTCGGCTGCTTGACCCGCCAGTCCCCAGGGAAGTCCGGTGGAGAGCTTGCTGAAGCATACCGCTCCGCTTCCCACTGCGTCTCGGTGTGTAGGCTGTTACCTGTGTATTTGTTCTTCGTTATGCTAGCTGTCCATGCTAGGATATTAATTAATATTAATCGAACATATATAAGCAGGATTTTCTCTATGCTTAATTCTTTTTCACTTATGTAAAACAACCAGGCATCTTGCGGCACGCAGTTAAGAGAAAACACAGGGAAGCCGCTCGGCATTTGGTACTTTGGAGCGTGTTTGGTGGCTTCTCTGGACACCCAGTGTGTGTTTGTTGTTAGCACCAAGTTACAGTGCATGCCCAGGAGGGATGTTGCTTACCTTACTAAATCCTTTGTTAGTGTATACAGATGTCACCGTGGGGATTTGTATACAGTTAGTGGAAAGTGCTATCTTCAGCTGAGGTTATTTGTCTCTGACAGATACGGAAGTCTCCGTTCCACTGGACGGAGATGGGGGAGCTTTTTAGCAGCGTGATTCGTAGGACCTTCGGAACACTGATAGTGTAGTTTTGCTTTAACTTGTTGTCAGACAAAGCAGGTCTCTTCTCCTTCCCTCCTCAGGCGTTTAAAAGCACTTGGCCTGGTTAATTGTCATAGGAGAAAAAAAAAAAGGCAGAAATAATAATTTTTTTTTTTAAAAGAAATATGAAGAAATACTGGAAGGTTTTAAAGAACCGTAAATGCCATTAGCAGTTCTGCCTGTAACTCCTTCTGTTTATTCTCGGTTATCTAATTAGAAACAAATCTTCTGGAGAGGTAGTTCTTTTTGCAGGCTGGAGGGAGGGAAAGGACGATGGCTTCGTGACTGCAGAAAGGAGGAGATAGCTTCTTTCTAAAGTGCTTTTGAGTCTCGGCAATTTCCTCCACGTACTTCGAAGTGGAAAGATAAATACGCTGTATATAGAATCTTTGATGTAAATATCTGAAAACGTAGAACATTATTTAATCATCATAAAGTGTATTTCCTAAATACTTATAACAGGAAGTGAAATAATTTGGGCAGTTATGACCGTTATATCATTCAAAGGGCTAAAAGGTATTTTTGCTAGAGACTTTTAATTAAAATAGATTACATTAACATTTCCCTGAAGTAACAGATATGTCCTCCCATTACATATCTAATTATTTTGGTAATAGTTTTAAAAGTTTCCCTAATTTAAATTGAGAATGGTCAAAATGTTAGGCTTTATAAACTCCCTTATTTCTAACTTCTTATACAGTGAAGTTCTTTTGATTTTGATGGGTTTGAGCATCTTTTCCATATGGATTCAATTCACATTTTAATCGGAATGTGGAAGTCATTACTCTGACATCTGAAACTGAGGTAGCAATAAAAAAAATTATCACAAACAAGACAGCAGACACAAATTATTTTGTGTTTATTACTGGGTGGCCCTTTTGAAACTTTCCCAAAGTTAATTGGTTCCAGATATTTGAGAATTGAAATAGTATTATGACAAATTTATTTCTGGTCATATTTAACTTGAGTCTCCTCAGTAAGGCTGTCTTAAACAAACAGAAAAGTTGTCAACCCGCTCATGTCTGTCTCCAGTTTTTGTTGTAGTAGCTTTAATCCTAGTGATTTGGTTTAATAAAGACCACTGAGAAAACAAACACTGGTAGTGACTGCACTGGTCTTGTAAATTATTTATCAGATCTCTAAGGTTTTACTGTGGTGTAAGTGCTGCTGTGTTAACTTAAATTTTTCACAAAGATGTCATGTCGGATTAAATGCCCGTGTAGAGTTTATATACGCCTGTGAGCAACATTTCCTGCTGTCCGTGATGGGAACGTGTGTGTACGAGGCTGCGGACGTGCAAACCTGTCCCTGCTGTCATGGTGAGTGGGTGACCAGAGCAGGCTAAAACACAAAACCTGGAGTTTCATCCTCCGCTTCCACCGCAGCGGGTAGCTGCCTTACACAGGACAGCCTGTCTGAGTTGTTCTGCGGTTGTAGGCGTTCAGCGAGACCTTGGATATGGGTTAGTGATGGTGTGGTTTGTGTTGCTCACCTTAGGTTGTGTGTGCTGGGAGCCCAGGGGCTTCGTGTGAGGGAGGCAGGTGAGGCCAGGGCAGGGTGCACAGCACCTCAAGTTCATCTTCTGACAAATTGGTACAATGCATTTTCTGTAGAAGATATAGCAGATTTTAAAATATTTGCAAATAAGAGGTAAGTATGGCTAAATAGCATGGTCATATATATGCCATGTATATCTTCCTATGTTGTTGTGTAGTCTACTGCTATTGCTGTATTTGCTTATTCAGTATATTCACTGAATATTCATATGCCACTATTGTATAACAATAGCTTTATTTTTCCCTTTTAAAAGCAAACTTAGGCATGAAAAATGTTATAAAACCGAAGTTCCCTTAGTGTTTACCTTACCTATCTATCGATATGTACCTCAAACCTTTTTTGTTCCTGTCAGAAACAAGCCCTTTTTCAAATTTCCTGAACTTTTATTATGGGTGACAAGTTTTACTCTTTAAAGACTTTTAACATCTAGAGTTAGAAGTACCTAAAGCTGTTTCTAACAAGTAAATTAAGTAATGAAAGTCTTGCAATGGTGAAGTCAAAAGTGGAAATTGCTAAGAATTCATTCAGTTTCTCTTCATGAAAGGATCTAATTTGTAGCTTGGTATGCCAAGTCCTTGGAAGACAGTCTTTTTCCTGTCAAAGATTGTATGTTATCAGCTGTAACACTGGTAATAAGATACACGCACAAAAAATACACATTTATATGTATATATAAATGTTAAAAACCCACCTGGGGGAAGGGAAGAGAAAGCCTTTGTCTGTCTGTATGTTTTCCAGAATTAGCAGTAAGTAGAAATGTTAAAGGAAATGTTAGATTTGTGTAGGCATGGCTCTAATTAATACAAGTCTATGTTCTGTAAGTGTTGTGTTTGTAAAATTTATGAAAGAGCACTAAACTGCATTAGGGTAATTTATGGACCAAATAAATGTCAGTTGCTAAGGTAAACTAGTGTAGGAAACAGTGTAACTAGGATAAAAAAAAGTGAAGAACTAGAGTAAATTGTAAACATTGCAAGAACAGTGATACAATTGTTTCTTTTCATCCACCCAAGCAAGTATAAGTTCGTTTACAATATATTTATTAACAGTCTCAGGCTAATAAAGCAACACTTACAGAGCAATTTTGGACACTTTCCAGCTCTCTGTTTTGTGTAGCGACAAGTTAGGCCAGTGCTTTTTTTCTTTAATAAGGAAAAAAAAAAAGACTCTGTATTCCTGGCTCCTTTATAAGGTTGTTAAATTTGCCGTTTGGCATTTCAGAGCAGTGTTTTGCATTGTGCTTAATTAGTGCAGATGAAGCAATCGAAGCACCGGTTTCAGAAATGTACCTAATTACTATAAAACTCTGAGAGATCCATTCATTCTGCATTTCTGGCTCCATGGGTGCCAGCCACAGAGACTCCAGCAACTTCTGAAGCCTAATCCCGATTTGCGTCTCCACGTTTCTGTGGCACTTGCATTTTGGAAGCTGTAATGTGGTCTGGCTGTTTACGATCGTGTGTTGCTGTGCCTCCCATCTGTAGTATATTGTGAAAGTGAAAGCTTGGTGCATACGAAGAAATTGAGAAAGACCCTCTGTGGTAGGAGTCAGAATAATTACAAATAAAACATAAAATACCACCTCCTTTTTCTAGGGGGGAAGAAGTGCTGAAGGATCTTTTTCAGGCTTGGTGAAAATGGATCGATTTTGGAATAGGATTTACTTGCAGCTTGTAGTAGCCATTATAATTTGATGGCTGGTTTGATGGCTGACCTCTCCCAGCTTGATGGCAAACCTTTCCCAGTAGCCTTTTTTGGAGACTTCTGGTTGATAACTTATTTTTTAAACAGCCATTGGGCCTTTAAACCAAGACTTAACAGAGATGAGCATCTGAGGGTAGATTTAGGCTAGATGTAAGGAAAAAATTTTTTACACTGAGGGTGGTGAAGCACTGGAACAGGTTGCCCAGAGAGGTAGTGGAGGCCCCATCCCTGGAAACACTCAAGGTCATGTTGGACGGGGCTCTGAGCAACCTGATCTAGTTGAAGATGTCCCTGCTCACTGCAGGGGGGTTGGACTAGATGACCTCTAAAGGTCCCTTCCAACCCAAAGCATTCTGTGGTGATTCTGTGATTCTGTGATTCTGTGATTCTGTGCTGCTTCCTTTGAGAAGATCTGTGTTTGAAACAAGAAAAACACACCTCACTACTCTGGTTGAAGCTGTTTTATCTGGAGGCTTTTGTAAAACCTGACTTCATCCTTCTCTCTTTTTACTGGGTGAAGATGACTGCTATCAGACAGCTCTCCCATACAGAGACTTGTGTTAATGTAAAGCCTGTAACACAGCTACATCTGGGGAGCATCTTACTGTTGAGAATTCATGCTAACAATTTTTCTGATGTTTTGATTATGCAACTCTTTTAAATGCCAACGAACCCCATCAGTTTTAGTGGTTTCAGCACCGTTTCTTCAGCTGTGTTACGAAAACTTTCTAAAGTGTGAGCCCAGATGAGACATTATAAGCCTGATTTACAAGCCCATTTGATGTTTCTTCACTTATCAGGATTAATTTGCTCATTTGATGGGCAGAACAGCATGTTTTAGGCTCAGTTTGATTGTCTGCCATGGTCTCTAAATTGTTTTTATTATTGCTACATTCCTTATACAGTTCCTTCTTCTGTAAGCGTGATTTATGTACTTTTTCCCTGAGAGGTATGAGCTATTATTTGGCTGTGCTAACGTACAGGATATTCAAACGAACATGCTTATCCATGCAATCCAGTGCAGTTTATATAATAGACCTACTACATGTATTTGTTACCTTTAAACCTTGCCAGGAATAACTGTACGTTATGTTCCTGGTGAAAAATCCTCTTTCTTGTTATTTTGTACTTTGTTAAAGTTTTTGTTGTGAATCTGAAAATCCGTGTAGTTTTTTCAGCTTCCTTGCATGTTTAACATAAAGAGAATGGGTAAATGTGGGGTGAATAAAGTGGTCTGGTGAAGGGATTCTGGAGTTTGTCTTCCCCTAAGGTGAGGAGCAAGAATTTCAGCTTAAGTTTAAATGGAAGTTTAAGCTATCTCCTCATTGCTTTCCCTGCTTTCCCAATATTGTGATACAGCCTACATCACTTGGAGCAGCTTAGGACCATGCTGTGGTTTCTGGATTTGGTGAATCATAGAATCGTTTGGTTGGAAAAGACCTTTAAGATCATCAAGTCCAACCGTAGACTTGCAGGTGATTTAGTGGTGATGCTTCCTGTTATCCTAACAAAAGTGCAAACTCAACTGCAGGCTTAAAAATCTCTTGCTTTGTCTTTGCTCTGGGTGAATGTCATATGTTGTGCATTGGGACATGCAATTTTCCTACTTCCATAAATAATACACTTTATGAACAGAGTAGACTGTTGTGACAGAATATACAAACCTGCATTTAATGTACCGCCAGACATTCATCTGCTAATTCTTGTAATAATTAAATTAGTTCCGGTCTTGTGCTGCAAAAATGAAATGTGAATGCAAGGTTTTCCAAATAAGTGTTTTTCAAGGCTTTTTAAAATGAGAATTTAATGGCGTTGTCCTTGTGTACAGGAATTGTGTATTGGACAGCATAACAAAAATTTATATTAATAGTGTAAATTCATCATGAATAAAACACTAATTCCTGAGAAGCATTTTGTTCTAGATTAGTTTTGTTAGTATATGTATGAGATTTTTTTTAAAAGTGCCATGTTTTGGGCTAATATTTCTTTTATTTAAGTACTTTGTAAAATTTCTGTTAACTTTAATGTGCAAAAAGCTTTTTTTTTTAAACAGGCCTTGGGTGTTTTGTGTTTTTTTTTTTTTTTGGTAATGGTGTGTTTTGCTCTTTGGTTTTATAGTCTTTTACTGCAGGATACTGAATCTTTGATATCATTGTCACTGAAAAATAAGAAGGAAATTTAAATGTTACTAGTGACCACATTTGTAGTTAAATTTAGGTTCTTATTTAAAAGGTGGCACTGGTGCAGACCTGTGCTTAACACAGTTTTTCTGTATTTTAAGTAGTTTGTATTTCTTTTAAGTTTTATTGTAGCTTTTTATTTTCTCTAGATTTCTAAAGCTAGCTTCAGGGATAGGTATTCTTACAGGTATCATGTTTTTGTTACTAACACGATGCTTACTTAGGTGTAAACCTAAGTTTACATATCTTTCAGTATAATAAGAACTGAGAATAATACACTTCTGAATAACAATACTGCATAATAAAGCTCCCCGTGTCATCGTGAGAGGAATTAAATTTGGAGTGCAAAATATTATGTTGCAGTCATATGGTTCATTTATATGTGTGGGAAGGTTATTTTTAAAAGCAGGCCAAAGAGAAAAATTGTTTTCAATCCAAAGTGAGCATCACGTTTTTTTCTAAATTCTATAAAAGTTTAAACTCTACTTACAGAATATCATATCCCACGGAGATCAGCTGTTGCACTAATGAGGTGCTTGTTTAACTTCAGTCTCTACAAGTGCAGAAAAATGGTCTTTAACTGTGTGATCACATGATGTCTTTTCCTTGGGAACCTTGCTCATCCCCAATAAATGATTGAAGATGTCTTCTGGATTAGTAGCTGCTCAAGATTTTATTTTAACCATGACCATTGGTGTGTGTTCAAAAGATCCTTAGAATACAGGTTATCCGTTCCTCCATGGGCTTTTCTCTGATGCTCATCAGGTGTAGTTGGTAAATACTTCACGGATTGTTAAAATTTATCCTCATTAATCAACTGTAAAGTGGCAGGTATGGTAACCATTTTAGGCATGAGAAGTAGTTGCCTAGAATTATTTATTCTGATGGTGTTTGAAAAGTAGTCGATAACTTCATGTGATTCCGTGTTAGAAAGCTGAGACATTTGCCCCTCTTTCCAAATTTGTCAGCTTTTTTTTTAGCATATTGGAATTTTAGTTGGTCTGTATGTTCTCGAGGTGATGGATGGCAATAATTAATTCAGTATTCTTTATGACTTTGGGAGGTAAGTGAAAAGTATTATTCCTCTTTTGGAGGAGGAGTTGCCGTGATAGTACTATCAGGAGTAGATTTTTAGGACTGCTTGATTTCCCACCCTTGGGAAAGAAGACCACAGTGTGCTTATTTACAGAAAAATCCTCTGTATTTCAGTTGCCTTGCCTGATACCAGGTAAGAAGAACAAAAGCTAAAATCCAGCTCTTTTGCATGAACTTCACTCATATTTTTTGTGTTAGAGTAGGCTAAACTTTTTTCCCTATGTAAAAACATGCCCAGTTATTGTTAGGATTACAAAGCTAGTTGGCAATAATTACCAGGTCATCATACACCAGGCAAGGATTTTTCATAGTGTTGAAGTCAATTCACAACAGTCATTTTGGCGATTGCAGTATTGTCAAGCAGACCTGATTGAAAGCCTCTTTGGATCTAACGTGTTTCAGGACGTGGAGATTGTAGCCAACTTCATCTCAGGGGGTTTGAGTCTGAGTCTGGCTGATGCCTTGATTTTTTTAAGGGCGTTTTACGAATTTAGCTTGCTAGAGGTACTTTCTTCTGCTTTCACATTTGGTATTTGTCCTCCAGTCCTGCTGCTGGGCTGGCTACAGTAGTTCATCAGTTGGGAGGGTGAGTCCAGTTAGCTTCCCTCGTGGAAAACATTCAAGAGCAGGAAGGAGGAGTATCCAGCTCCTGTCATGACAGAGACACAGAAGTGAAGTGTTTTAAACTTAGTTACTGTACATGGGTAAATTCTGCATTTTTGGAAATTCAGAATTCTTTAGCCACAAAATTAGAGGTGGTGAGTTCTCATAATTTTTGTTTGAGCAGATTTGACAGACCTTACTACTTTTTGCCGTTGTATGTTTGCATAACGTTTTCATGCTTGTTGGGTAGGTGTTACGTCAAAACCTTGATTATTAAAAAGCAGGGCTTCTGGAGTACAATTGCACTGCGGCTTCTGTCAACAGTCTTAGTGTTCAGAATAGACGTGGCCCTTCTGATAGTGTATGTAAAGGAGAAGTGTAGCTTCCTTCTGAGATTGGTCTTATGATAAAAGCTTCCTCCTTTTCTTGAAAAGAAAAAACAGTATGCAAGTGTGCTTTGCTATGGGCCCTGCACTGCTTGGCAGAGAAGGCTATGCTCAGACCCTGGAGGTACTGTTGTTGTGCCAATTTTGAAGAAAGATGCTTGGGAAGAAGAAATCTTGCTCGTCCAATTTATATGAAACGGCTTCACTTGCAAACTCTGAGCATTATGCAGCCTGTAAGCGACAATTTCTATTAGTTACTCTTGGGCAAAATATAAACAGTTTTCTGAAGAACAGGAAGAGGTTGACCAGTGCTTCTGCCAGCTCTGAAAATATTGTTCTAAGCCCTGAAATTTTTAGCTCTCCTTAAAAGAAAAAGTTATTTTTTTTTAATAATGCAGAATACCGCATTATGTTAGTAGTTAGTTACTATTCCCCATATAATCCATACCAAAATTGCCTTTCTGAAATTTCTTGCTGATTATTTTGTTTTAAGTGGTTTTAATCAGTTACAATTAGCATTTGGTTTTTTTTTTTAAATAGACAACAGCATGTGATAAATCACACCAATTCATTTTTGTTAGGTCATCTCCAGAATACACGTACCCTTCATCGCAAAAAATTTAGCTGTTGTCCAACATCACAGAAACTTTTCTAGACAGGCAAGGGAGGCATTTTTATAAGCTGCACCACAAATGAAATAGCATGAACCTGTGTCTTCTGTTTTTAATTAGTTCAGAAAGATTTTGTGACGTGCGCATGTTTAAACAATAAGGTTGGTAAGTGAGTTTAGTGTCTCATCCAAAGTAGATGTAGTCTATAATACTTATTGTTTACAGCATGGTGATGATAAATCACTAGTTTGAAAATGTTTTTTAGATTAGGTTTGTATTACTTTAAGTCATAACTCCGTGGGTAAATTACAATACAGGGAAACAAAACAATTGAGAGAAAGAAATTTTTGTTCCATTTGCAAATGCTGAGAGCTACTACTTAAAATTTCTACCACTGGGAAACATAAAAGATGAGGTAATCCCCTAAAGAAAAAGCACCGTGGTTGTGAAACACATTAAACATAAATCTTGTAAAGCTTGTAGGGAATGTACTGAGTTGAACCTGCTCAGAGTTCATGGTAACAAGAAATTCTGGTTAATGAAGGCAGATAAAGGAATTGTAAATGACTGTATTTAAATTAGTCTGGAATTCCAGAACACATGCCTGGATAATATGAAATAAAGCTGTCTAAATATGCAGCTCTCATTAATTTACTGGTCATAGTGAAACTTAAAAATGTCTATGTTACAAGACTGAAGGCTGCTGGAATAGCAGCTGTTTAAATCTCTGCCATTTTCCAGGGGTTAGAGCAGACAATAGGGATCAGGGGTCTTTGGATTTTGCTCTCAGTTGTCCCAACAACTCACTGTGGGTGGACTGTGAAAGCTTCACTTATTTATGATAGCTTGGGAACGAATTCTACTGGAACACCCTGGTGCTCATTGCCACATCACACACCCTTCTAATCTGTTGGCTTTCTGTCATGGTGATCTTCACCAGTGTTCTTCAGACCAGCAGTGCCGGGTGCTAGAAAATCACAGCGAGGAGCCAGAGTGGATGGACAGGCAGAGATGTAGTTAAGTAGTTCAACAAGGCCAAATGCAAGGTCCTGCACCTGGGTTGGGGCAACCCCTGGTATCAGTACAGCCTGGTGGATGAAGGGATTGAGAGCAGCCCTGAGGAGAAGGACTTGGGGGGTACTGGTGGATGAAAAGCTGGACGTGAGCCGGCAATGTGCGCTCGCAGCCCAGAAGGCCAACCCTATCCTGGGCTGCATCAAAAGAAGCGTGGCCCCTCTGCTCTGGTGAGACCTCACCTGGAGTACTGCGTTCAGCTCTGGAGCCCTCAGCACAAGAAGGACATGGACCTGTTGGAGCCGGTCCAGAGGAGGGCCATGAAGATGATGAGAGGGCTGGAGCACCTCTGCTACGAGGACAGGCTGAGAGAGTTGGGGCTGTTCAGCCTGGAGAAGAGAAGGCTGCGGGGAGACCTTATTGCGGCCTTTCAGTACTTCAAGGGGGCCTATAGGAAAGATGGGGACAGGCTTTTTACCAGGGTCTGTAGTGACAGTTTCAGTTTTAAACTGAAAGAGGGTAGATTTAGATTGGACATAAGGAAGAAACTTTTTATGATGAGGGTGGTGAGGCACTGGAACAGGTTTCCCAGAGAAGTTGTGGATGCCTCATCCCTGGAAACATTTAAGGTCAGGCTGGATGGAACTTTGAGCAACCTGATCTAGTGAAAGATGTCCCTGCCCATGACAGGGGAGTTGGACTAGTTGACCTTTAAATGTCTCTTCCAACACAAACCATTCTATGGTTCTATACAGTGTTGGAGTTCATTATAGCTGTGGGCTGAGGGCAGTGTTGCCCTGTGATCCTGATGCTTGGTGACTGCATCAAGCCTGGGCAGACCTCTTGTTTCTGCACATTGTTGTTCCAGCAGCCCCTGGCCAGGCAGCAGAAAGGTCCCCCATGGATCAGTTCCAAAGGGGATGGAGGGAGGTGGGAAGTCTTCCCGCTGCAGGGGTGGTGCGGGGTGGATGGGTGGGTGCATGTACTCTTTCTCACCATCTTGGAACTGGAAATCTGAAGAGTTCGCTGCCCCTGAGTCCTGGGGGAGCACTGACTACGTGCAAGTGTGCTCGTATATTCCTGGGCTGGCCAGAGTGGTCTTTCAGCTCTTATCTTTTATTCTATCTGGCAGCATTACTAATCAAAACCATTTTTGACAGTTGTCATGTGCTTTCTGCAGGCTGGCTTGCAGCTGTTTTCTGTCCTTCTGCTGTTCAGTTGGAAAGGAGGAAGGTTTTAGCTGGCTTCAGTGGTTTGCTTCTCAGATGCAGAAACCTCTGCTCGGTGCTGGTGGCGAGGCAGCCTCGCTTGGACCCTCTGGCATTTCTGTCAAGGCAGAGGAGATTAAATGGCCTATTTCTCCCGTTTCCCTTGCTGGCTGCTGGCCTGGTTTGTGGGTAATTCAGTTCATAAGTATTATANTGTGGTTTTTTTTTTTTTTTTTTTTCTGGCTTCCTGATACTTAGTTAATTGCAGCGTTGAGCCATTCACTCCTTTGTGCAGAGAAAACTAGAAAAAGGTGAAAGTCAGTTACAGGCTGGGACCAGGAATCCCAATTAAATACCAAACATTTTTTGAGAGGGGGGTGGGAGGAAGGAAAGGGAGAAGAACAGGTAGAGAATAATTCAGGAGAAGAAAAAAATTATCATTATCTTGGAAAAAGTTACAAATCCCGCAACTGCAGACTACTGGGTTCAGATTAAGATAAATAAATACTAATGCTTTTATTTCATCCTCTTGGCAGCGCACAATGCTTTATTATTTTTGTGTTTCGTTCATTTGTTGGGTGTGTGTTCTGCAGCTGTAAGTTTTAAAGCTCTTTTAAGGAGAGGAGGCTGAGGTTCGTGAGCCAGTATGCAGCAAGGGGGTGTTCTTGCAGTGGAGACACTGCAAAGGCTAAATGCAAAGTCCCTCACCACGATGTAGGTTATCTTTTGGGTGTTATGAAGATCAGGGTAGTTTATTAGGTAGTAGAGTAGAGGTAAATTAATTCATAGGCTTGTTCATTAACCCTGGAAGTGCAGATTTCAGTTCAATGAACAAATGGAATTTGTTAGTGTAATAGAAACTGCACTGAACTGATCAAATATTTGTGTGTAAATTTGAACCTATGTTTACATGACGAATCTGCAAATATTCTAAGGAAGGAGCAACTCAAAAAGAGCGACTTGTGCAATTGATCTTGTTACTTTTAATACTGGATTATTTATGCTGTATTAGTGATGACTTTTACAAAACCCCGAACATCTAGTTAGGGAATCAACATACATTTATTATTTGAGAAAGGAAACCATTTTCAGTTAGTACTTTTGTTGTATAAGATACATGACCATGTATGTGCTTTATTTGCTATCTGCCCTCTAATCTTGAAGCTGGTCTTCCCTCCTCCCCCATAAATTAGAGTAGATTTGGCCCTTCTCTTGTGTATCCAGAGCTTCCACAGGATAGTCCCACAAGCTGATAATTGCTGGGGCTTGTGAATATTGCAGCTATGTGTCCTTCCATTCCTTATTGTGCATCTTTATTTTCATTTGGGGTGGGCAGTAAAACATGATTATATAATAGAATTGTATTATCCTTCTAATAAAGGTGTACAAATGTTGTATAAGTAACCAAAGGAAAGGGAGATCAAATATTACAGAAGGCAAAGGTGGGTGTTTGGTGCAATATTTTCTCTGGGTGTTCACATTCTGAAAGCTGAAAATGGAAAAAAAGTGGAGAAGTTTCAGAAAACGGGTCCAAGGCTATCATGAGCTCTGTAAAATACGCTTTATGGTGGGATTTAAATTGTTTAGTCTTTATAGACTTCATAGCTAAGTTGCTTTTATAGGAGGCAAAGGTAAGAAGTGATTTGATCTGCTAATGACTGAATGGAAAGAGCTCGTGTCTCACAGATGCCAAGTATATGCTGATCTGCTCATTGTACAAGTAAGGCTCAAATGGTTTGGTAATGAAGGCAGAGACTTTTGGACTCCTTGAAAAAGTAAAAGACAGAGGTACCTGGAATTCACACCTGTAAAATGGAATGAATGAAGTTTTTTTTATGGTTTTTCAGAAAATAAGAATTTAAATATATGTGTCTTTAATGAAAAGCATCAGTTCAGCTTCAGTGCTGTATTTTAACATATTTTAAATATATTTTAAATTCATAAAATACATAGAATGGCAGTAAATTCTATACTGGTATTGTAGTAATTTCATCAAAAGCTGTAACAATAAATAAGCTCATCAGTTAACTTAAATCTGTCATCTGGAATAAGATTTAGATGGAGAGGGTTGCCTTACACTTGAAATTTTGTGGACAGAAATTAGGAAAAATATTTGATTTCAGAAACTTCTTGTACATTTTGGTATTCATTATTGCTTCTGAATCTCACCAAATCTCTTTTTTTATAGCACTCGTGCTTGTTTTCAGAAGCTGTGTGACGGTTAGCTAATAAGGGCTGTAACAATAGTTCATTTGCAATATGTATTCAAGTTGAAAAATGTTAGTGGTGATTTCGGATAGACTGTCAAGAACCTTTTTTTAATGTAACTTGCTTTTTGTGAAGAAACACAAATTTTACAGGCCAGAGCTGTCAGCCAGCTATTATAGCCAAGATCAGCAAACTTAATAAGAGTGAAAAAAAGTCTTTTGTGCTATTCTATCCATTTTTATTCTTATAACAAATTGCACCATTTTTGTTTTAATTAAATCTGTAAATTGCTGTGAATGACTTCCAAAGATCTGTGCCTTTCAGGACATATCTTTAAATAGAATTATTTTTTTTTAAAAATGCATGTTTAGAAGTAGATGCCAAAATTTGTCAGGTGATTAAAAAGCATACATTTCTAAATTAATTAATTTGCATTAACAATCCCCTCCACTGCTTGCATTTGGAGTTTTAACTTTGGTAAAACAGTAACTATTTTGTTGAAGTATTATAAGACCATTTTATTTCTGTGAATGCTTAGAAAATTCAAAACATCTGGAATCTAAAGTACTGTTTTTCTTGCTGTTTTTCCTACAATTCCATCAATAATGCGCAATTATTTTCCACTTTAGTTCTGGTTCATACAAGTGGCTTCTCCTTTTTTTTTTTTTTTTTTTTTTTTTTAACCCACTTACAAACAATTTGAACAGAAGCGACTGCTTCCTTGGAGGGGGAACAGTTGGTCATCTTTGTCTGGAGATGACATTAGAGCTTGCACGGCATTACAGAGTGGTAAGATACATGAGGCTGCCATTTCACCTCACATATAATGTAACGCAGTATACATTCCTTACAATGAAGAACAATTTTAGGACTCGGTAACTATCAGCTTGGCAACACTGTTATTTCACACTGAAATCACAAAAAGCATCTGTTTATAATTTGCTTTCTTATGGACCTCTGGCTCGCATATCTGAATAGAAGTATCTAAAGTCATTGCCTAAGCCTGTAATGATTCTTATTTAAGGCTTATTCACAGTGAATTGAATACAGATAAATCTTAAATTTTTACAGCTTTATTAAAAATCTGGTTATAATGAAATATTTAATGCTAACAGAGGCAGAAGCAGCTAAAAACCGATCTAAATTCCTAGTCGGCAGTTTCTTTCAGAATACTATTATTAAGTGGACAGTTTTGCTTTTTTAATCGGTTATCCTGACAAAATGATTAATATTTCCAATCACTTGTATTTCATAGTCACAGTTACACATCCTAACATAAAATACAAGATTATGTTAGTATTTTCAGGATTTAAAAATTGATGTAATTCATGCTGTATTTTTAAATTAGGAAGCAATAAATGTAATGGTATGTAAAAACTTGGCATTCAGTGGACAAACGTCTAATATAAACATATGCAAGAATTCCAGAAGGTATTTTAAGGATTGAAAAGGGTTGATGTTACAACCAGGTAATTAGACTTATTCTAAATGGCATGTAACTGTGGGCGTCTGTGCTCAAGGATCCTGTGAATTGTGAACCAAAAGAGCTGTGAAAACTCTTCTGTGGGGCCGAAGGGAAGTTTTGACCTGATGCCTAAAAGTATGCTAAACTTTTCCAATAGAAATCTATTACTGAAGCAGTCCAAGAAATAATTTTATTAGCTAGCCTGTGTTGAAAGAGAGATTAATTTGTGACAGAGCAGTACTCTGCATGTTTTTGTCAGATTTAATCCAATTAAATAAAGACTTCCTATTTCAATATAATTAATACTTTAAAAAAATATTTAAAGTTGTGATGTTTGTGTTCAATGGATTTAAATTTCATCAATATTGAAACAAGTTGTATGAGAATATTATGCAGCATGAATATTGACTATTATTGTACTAATAACTTTGGTAGGTTTGAAACTAAAAACCAAGAATATATCAGGCAAGATGTGTTCAATAAACTGGATTTTTAGTCAAAGTAGATTTGGTGTCTTGTAAAGATCCTTTTACTATCAGCAAGATATTATCACATATAGAATTTCAGAAAGTATACGAGGTGTGTGAGCATATTGTTCTTTTTTTCATTACTGTTGTGGGATCCTTCATTCATGCAGCTTTTTTTCCCCCATTCTTTATGGAGCATTAAGTATGATGGAGTCTGTCTTTAGCATTTCGAAAAAGTAGAGTTTTTTGGTAAATTTATATTTTAAATTTTGCCACCCCCACGCTTATTCGTCCATATTCAACCTGTATGGTTTGAATGCCAGCAGGATGCTCTGTGTTTGGGGATTTCAGTGTGGCTTGGCTTGTCACAGCTAGAAACCGCAGAAGAAAGGATGGCCTACCACTTGGCTGGCACGAAGCATTTCCACCACTTATGGAGAATTTGGGGAATTGGGCTGTGCTGCTTTGGGAAGCACAGGGAATTTACAGATCGTCTGGAAAGTACATTTTTTCATGGACTTGTGTGGTGGGTTGACTGGTGGGATGACCCTGGCTGGATGCCAGGTGCCCACCAAAGCCACTCCATCACTCTGCTTCTCAACTGGACAGGGGAGAGAAAATGTATTTGTTGAGATAAGGACAGGGAGATCACTCAGCAATTACCGTCACAGGCAAAACAGCCTCGACTTGGGGAAAATCAGTTTAATTTATTACCAACCAAATCAGAGTAGGGTAATGAGAAATAAAAACTAAATCTTAAAACACCTTCCCCTCACCCCTCCCTTCTTCCCAGGCTCAACTTCACTCCCGATTTTCTCTCCTTCCTCCCCCAAAGCAGCGGAGGAGGATGGGGAATGGGGGTTGTGGTCAGTTCATCACACGTTGTCTCTGCCGCTCCTTCCTCCTCAGGGGGAGGACTCCTCACACTCTTCCCCTGCTCCAGCGTGGGGTCCCTCCCACGGGAGACAGTCCTCCCTGAAATTCTCCAATGTGGGTCCTCCCCACGGGCTGCAGTTCTTCACGAACTGCTCCAGCGTGGGTCCCTTCCATGGGGTGCAGTCCTTCAGGAGCAGACTGCTCCAGCGTGGGTCCCCCACGGGGTCACAAGTCCTGCCAGCAAACCTGCTCCAGCGTGGGCTCCTCTCTCTCCACGGGTCCACAGGTCCTGTCAGGAGCCTGCTCCAGTGGGGGCTTCCCACAGGGTCACAGCCTCCTTTGGGCATCCACCTGCTCTGGCGTGGGGTCCCCCACAGGCTGCAGGTGGATATCTGCTCCACCGTGGACCTCCATGGGCTGCAGGGGACAGCCTGCCTCACCATGGTCTTCACCACGGGCTGCAGGGGAATCTCTGCTCCAGCACCTGGAGCACCTCCTCCCCCTCCTTCTTCACTGACCTTGGTGTCTGCAGGGCTGTTGCTCTCACATATTCTCACTCCTCTCTCTGGCTGCAGTTATGCAGGTTTACCCCCCTCCCTCTCCCCGCCCCCTTCTTAAATACGTTATCCCAGAGGCGCTACCACCGTCACTGATGGGCTCAGCCTCGGCCAGCACCGGGTCTGTCTTGGAGCCGTCTGGCATTGGCTCTATTGGCCATAGGGGAAGCTTCTAGCAGCTTCTCACAGAAGCCACCTCTGTAGCCCCTCCTGCTCCCAAAACCTTGCCACGCAAACCCAATACAACTTGTCACTGAAAACATTGTTGTGAAATACTGGAACAGGTTGATTGGAGAAGTTGTGGGACCTCCATCCTTAGAGATGCTGAAAACATGCCTGAACAAGCCCTGGGCAACCTGCTCCAAGGGGCCCTGGGTAGGACCAGATGTCCCAGGTGGTCTCTGCAAATTATTCTATTTGTGCCTGCATTTGCGGGGCAGAAAGGAAAAAGATGGAAATTGAAGACAGTGCAGGAGTTTGTCCAAAACAGAAGTGTTACAGATAAATTTAGATTTTAAGACTGGCCAAATTTTCCTAGCCTGATCACTTTTATCATTAGTCTGTGTGATGTTATAGTTTTATGAAGGTGTTAAAGAAATTTCTGAATGGTTTCATCTTGTTCTTCTTCCGTGTAAGACGCTGCCTTATTAGAATCTCAACACGTTGTTCACAGTTTTCTTTGTAGAAAGGATACAAACTTGAAATGTTTTCTGCTAATGCCCACCTCCTTCACCTTAAACATTACACCAACAGTGAGCTTGGGTCTGATTACTCTTTTGAAAGATGAACAACTTTAAACATCCTCTTGGATTTTGCATACCTAAAAACCCAATAACTTTTTCTCCAGCCTCGTCATTGTGTGTGGGTGAATGGCTATAGGTGGCCTCATCATCCCCCACGCTGTTTGGGTAGGAAGCTGTGATTGTAGTGCTAATCTTCTTAGTGATACACATGAAGAGTGGCGCCCATAGGAGGACATCTATGGTGCTAGATTTGCTGTTGCTGTGATTTTTCCTTGTTTCTGAACGGTTTTGACAGCTGGCATTAACGATGTGAGTACAAGTGTATTAAGAGAGATCTTTTACTGGTAGATGTGAAAAGAAAGTCACACACCCCAGTGGTTTTCAAAAGAAACAAAAGCAGCTTAGCTGTATTGACAGAATGCTCAATTCGGTTGAAACATCCTTAAAAATGTTGGTGAAAGAAACCAATTTTGGGAAATACAAAAGGTTGTATGAAGTTCACTTCATCTCTCAAAGAAGAAAGGTTTGAGAAGAAGAATCGCACTTGGGCATTGCCCTGCATCATCGTGGGTGTAAATGAAGTAACACATTTTGCAGACTGGTGTTCTGGAGCTCACACATTCATTTACAGGTCGGGGGGAGTGGGGGAAACATAGGGTAATTAAAAGCTCTTTTACAAAATTCTTTTCTGCAGGCAATTATTTAGAAAAGGGTAAACCCCACTTAATCTATGTCTAGGAAGACTGAGGAATTAATCTCAAGAGACTTCTTTGATATTACATTTGTTGAGGTACAGCTATCTTAAGGTAGTGTAGCATGAACCCAGCAAGTCTTGCAGTCATGTAAGCATTGAGCTGCTTATTTTTTAAATCACTATTTAGAAACAAAATCAGCTACTGCAAACTACTTTTATTTATAAGCTTTCTAAATTTTTTTTTTTTTTTAAACAGCCTGCTAATTACTTTTTAACATAGATCCTTAAATGTTTAATATTTTTTTTATTAGAGCCAGATATTAAAAACAAGTTTCATTGCAGTTGAAATTGAAACCGGCTTCACTACTTGCTATGGAAACAAGTCTTTAAAACAAATCTCTTCTCGTGTACGCTGATGTGCCAATCCATGTTTTTATGTAACCAGTGAATTTTTTCATGCCTTTCTGCAACCAGCTCGTAGAACGAAATGTGATACAGAACCTATACTATTTTTGTATTATAGCCTGAATTAAGAGTCAGTAATCTATGTTTGTGTCAGAAGTATGTGCTAATTGTCCCACTGGATTAAAGAAAAGATGGGACAACTAACACAGAAAGGTATGCAACCTAACTGAAGATTAATATAATTAAAGATTTCCCCAAAGTTGTGTTCCCTGTCATTTGCACACGACAGTGTTCTGCTTTGTAATGCCACCGTTATTAAGAGTTAAGAGGGGCTCAGGTGCTTTTAGAAAAAGAGTTGCATCATACCCTTGGTTTTTGATGCTTGTTTAAGTGTATAATAATAAACAGCAATTTTAAAAATTAATTAGTTTCATGAATTGTAAAATACCAGATAGCTATTTTTTCCCTTAGTATCCCACTTTTACCTGATAACCTGTGGAAGACCATTACATGGGGCTGAGCATCTCTGACCTGAATGAAGAGTCTTGTATCTGCTGCAGTGTGGCAGGAGGTACCACGCAGTGTTTAGGTGGTTACTTAAGCTGAGACCAAAATCCTCAATAGACCTCTCACCCTGCAATAAACCTTTGCCTACCTGTGCAGGCTGTTCTAAGTAACTTACCGAAGTGATTCAGTTGTAAAATGGGTGCTAAAGGTAGCTGACACTTAAAAAATGTTATAAAAGTTGAAAGAAATCTTAATGAGCTGGGTTGTCTGTTTTTAAATAACTAATTTGTGTGTGTTTGTTGATGCAGGCCACAGAAACATTGTTCCGAATGGCAGTAGCAAGAGGAGCTATTACACCTTTAAGACACGGAGAAGTAAGGCTAAATATATCCTTCTCCCCCCACACCCTGTGGTATAATGTTTTATTAATGTAATGCTTTATAAATTCTTGGGAGACATATTGTTTTCAGGTAAGTGAAGAGGGCTGGTCTATAAATAAACTTGCATACCTGTGTTATAGTTTTTTTTTTAAAGGAGAACAAGAATTTAAATCCTGCCCAGTGGGAGATTAAGTATTCTTCAAAAAACCCTCCTTTTTTCTCTTTGCCTGAATTATAATTTAGCCTTGTCATAGAAGTGGCTCACAAGAATGTCCTTTTAGCCAGGCAATTTTTCACTGGATTTTCTCTATTAAAAATTGTAGAATCTAAAGAAATTCATATGAGCTTGATCTTTGTTATTGGGTAGCTGCAGAGAGGTTACTTCATCCATTGTTTGTTCCTTTCAAGAAATCAGTAACTTCAGGTGGTGTATAAAGTATTAATACATGAATTATTCTAAAGAGGATAAATATATTTGAATAATACGTTACTCATACATGGTTCTGTTGCTGGTGAATAATTGTTTCCTTCTTTGTGTGGTTTTATATCAGGTAAATGTTGTTCTGAACATTGCTGATTAAATATCTCCAATATTAGATGGTGGAATTTATGCTTAGGTTGAATTTCATTTAAAAAAAAATACTATAGTCACGACACTGGAAATGAGAACTGATCTGGGCATTACCACAGCTGGATGCTACAGTATATAGGGTTTTAAATGTAGAAAACTCAGTGTTTTTTCATGGCAATCAGATTTTGATCAAATTCTTAGGTAACTTTGTGAAAAGTTCATATAGTAGACACAGCATTCAATCTGGAATCTAGACCTAGACTTACCCTGGAATCCCAGCCGTGCTGTAAAATGTTCCTTATGCTGATGAAGTTGCCTTAATTTCTTTTTTGAAATAAAGTAATGTATTTTTGCATCTGTGTCTGAAGATGTACCTGAAATTTCCTGTCCTGCCATTGTCAGTAGTTTTACCTTTTCTGATTATGGATCCTTTATACTTTTTATGTACTGCTCTTTTGTCTTTTCTACAGACGAGTGTAATGCAGTTTCCAAAAGCGTTAGTTATGGAATACATGCAACCCTTCCAAATTATCTCTGTTTAGTTTTTTTCAGTGAAGGGTACTTAATTTTCTGTGTTTTAATGATCAGGTTGCCCAGAGAGTTTGTGGAATCTCTGGCCTTGTAGTTACCCAGTGAATGGTGTGAATTATGGAAAAATCAAATGATATATTTTTG
Source organism: Balaeniceps rex (assembly GCA_013401315.1). NCBI lineage: Eukaryota > Metazoa > Chordata > Aves > Pelecaniformes > Balaenicipitidae > Balaeniceps > Balaeniceps rex. The sequence continues at coordinate 82,403 of VYZW01003601.1, read as the reverse complement.
TAAAGTGTAACGCATTGTATCATGCAATGCAAAATACTGGGACGATTGCAGGCATAATGATGTCTGTTGTGAATGATACTAGTAATTTCTGTGTCTGATACACCTTATGTCGAGCCATTTCAGCTCACTGATGTGGTAGAAAAAGTTCCACTTTTTTCTTCAGCTATTCCCTCTGATCTTTTACCAATTAAACTGCCTCAGGGGCTAGAGAGAACCAGATGAGAAGCAGCAAGGTAAGTGGTGAGAGGATGTAGCCGTGATTTAGCAAGAAAGGAGCTGCGTGAAAGTGCATCTATTTGATGATGGTGAACTTTACGTTGGCCTACTGTGTCCTGTGACACTATTTCCGAGGTATTCCTTGGGCTTCTGTGGAAATGCAGTTAATGCTAAGCTGGATAATTTATAGATAAAACATGTAAGAATTGTCCAGAGTTGGCTTTTTGTGTAAGAAGGCAGTGGGAGAAATAAAAAGACCTATTTTCTTTCTTATATTTTTATCAGGCTGTATGCAGGGGGAAAAAGTATTTTGACTCAAGGAAGATCTTTTCCTTAAATTCCATTGTGGAATTATAATTTATTTAGTCTGAAAATGAGGAATGACATTAATCAAATGAAATTAATTCTTCCAGAAGAAAAATATAATTATCAAGAGTCATATTAAAATTTTTTTAGCTCTTCCAAGAAATTGCTAAATGTTTGCACAGTGCGTAAGAAGAAAGGGAGCCAGAAAAAAAGTTGAATATGAACTAAAGTTGACTGTATTCTGTTTGAGAAGTGCGAACTTGGCAGTGAAAATCAAAGCAGAGCAACTTGCTTATTGTAAATTCCAAACTATGGAGGCAGCGGTCCAAATGTGCAAAAGTGCTGTTCAGTTTTCGTAGCGGTACTTAAAAATGTAACCCCATTTAAAGTTAAGAGGGGGTAAAACTGTTCAATACTACAAGGCAAAAATTGTGTAAATACTTCCTTGTTTTAAATTCATAAATTAAAAAAATGACAATATTCTCTCTGCACTGCTGAACAGATTAATGCGCAAACATTTATTCTATACAGGCAAAACAGGGTGCATGAAAAACTATCCATTGTAATCCAGCTTGTCATCACCAGGTAGATTTATAATTTGTAAGATTGAATGTCTATGGGAAATCCCTTTTCTTCTCCTTCCAGCCTTTCCCCATTCATTGGGACTCATCAAGCCTTTATGCATATAGAATTTTTAATTTTTTTCCTTTATTATTCTTGAAGAAATTGAAAAATGAGGTTGTACTGTTTTTTTGACTTTTGCATGTAGTTTTTAAAATTGCTGTTGAGAGTTTAGAAAAGCGTGCTGCCAAAAGTAGTTATCAAATTTGCGTACATAGTGCTAAAAATTATTTAACTGTGGGATATGGATCATAAAGGTTCCTGAAGAATCTTCTCAGCAGTTCCCTTGCTCGTGGTTGGATTGAAGCATGGTAGCATCCATGGGAGGGAATCAAACCCAGAAACGTAATTAATTTTCAGGATTCAATATGTTGTTTTTCATGTTAATTAGTTATTTCTGTCAGTTGCTTCGTTTTGGGGGTGGAGCATGAGGCAGAGCCTTGTAGAGTTTATTCGTCTCTGTTGGCACTTCTAGCTCCTTCCCAAATGATCCAACAATTGTATGAACAGATGTGATCACACTAAACCTATGGCTGTGCTTGTGTACAGAAGTCTTAGGGTGCGTTTCATTAATGTCACAAAGTTTACAGTCGGTGATAGGCATAGCTGAGAGCTGTGCATTCAGGGTGCCTGGACCTGACACCACCTAGAGAGCTTCTCCAGCTCTTTCTTCTGCTTCTGGTCCTCATGCAGCAGGCTAAGATCTGCTGCCATCTGTTCCTCATGCCGTCCAGCCTCTTCCAGACAGAGCTGCTGTCTTGCTGGGTGCTGGCTGATGTGGCAGCAGTGATGGAGTTGAGGAAACAAGAACTACAGCCTGCCTGCTGAAGAGGGTGAGAAGAGGGAGGAATAGGAGGAGGCTGGCACTTCAGAGTTGACTGTTCATGCTTCCCAGTTCTCCACCCCCTGGAGCTTCTGGTGGTGTGTGCTCAACCCCCAGGGCAGAGCCAGGAGGAGGAGCAAGGGTTGGCAGCAGTGGCTATGAGAAGTCACTGGACGCACGGTAGGAGAATGGAATACATTTGCAAGAGGCTAAGATGAAGTTCGATTGCTATACACAGAGGGAGAAAACGTCCCTAATTTTAATTGGAAGTGACCTATTGGTCACAATTGGTCAGTTATTCACATTGAGCAAGTGATATACCAAAACCAGTGTGTCACATAAGATTTGTACGTCATGTGGAGGTACTGAACAAGAAGGAGGGATCTGATAGGACCATTAGCTTGCAAGACTGATGCTCTCAGTCCCTGTAGAGGAGGGAAACAAATGCACACAGCCCATCCAGAGAAGGAGCAGGAGGACAAATGGAGAGGGTGGAACCCTTAATGGAAAAAATACTATGAAATACCTAGGCTGACATGGACAACAGAGAGATAATGGTAGAGGCAGGATTCCCAGAGAGCTGGAGCTGGTATCAGCCATGCATGAACTCTGTGGGTGTTAACTCATTTCTTATAACATCTTTATGAATTTGTAGACTGTCTTAATTTCTTTTCATCTGAAAAATTTTGGGACTTCCATTTGGAAGAATTCAGGCATGTATCTTTAGAGGTTATTAAGTTTATCAGGAAAAAACCCGTTGCTGCCTCAGAACTGAAGAAGAGGAGGGCCATGCCCCATGGATTGTGCTCTTCTGTCTGAAGTGTTAAGGCATATGGGGAACCTTCAGTATGCTGGAACTTTCAAAATCTTTATGTAGTGTCTTGTGATGGCAAAGACAGGAAAAAAATAATTTTGCAGAAGAGAAAGACTTGTATAGGAGATCCAGAGCAAAAAAAGAGCTTAGGCTATATGATAGGCTCCATTTTATAATGCCTGCAACAGCTGAGATGTTTTGGAGAGGTTTCAGAGAAAGGAATGGAGTCTTCAGTCTGTAGTATTACAGAAGAATGCCATTAATTTAGGATATTTGGTGGATTTTTTTCCTTTTTTACCCCCAGTTATACAAAAGCCTTTGTTCCTGAAATGCCATGGGAAACAAAGTATAAAAAGGGATTTTGAGGCTGTCTTTAAGTTTCTGAGAGGTTCAGTTCACAGTAGAGGCTGGATGTAGCTGGGGTGCCTGAAGAGATGCCTATCCAAAGCTGTCTAAGGCTCTGATGAATATTACACTATAAAAAACAGGCGGAGGCTGAATGGTGTGTCCTGTCTCCTCAGCCTATTTAGTTCATTTCCAGGTGAGTTAATGACCAACCTCCAACTGGAGTTTATGTCGATTTGCTGGTGCTGACTCCTCGTTCCTTTGAGAATTACCAGTTATATTGTCCGTATGGAAGAATGGACGAAGTCCAACAAATGCCCACCCATATACATGTGTCTTCGGACTTGGAGATACAGCAGCAGTGCAGCTTAAAGGGAGTTGTCAAACCAGTGCCCTCATAGATAATGAGGCTGGAGCATTCTTAGCTGTAAAAATACCATTGTCAACCAAATTTGAAGTATAAATAGATAGAAAAATATAAGTAATTACTGTACTTTCCAGCCTAAAATGGCTTATGGCCTTACGGTGTAATACATTTAATGATATGCATTCCTATGGCAGTAGATACTCATGCTTAAAAGTGTACTTTGTTGGAAGAAGACATGTCTTTGCTTTTGTTTAAAGCTGTTAATAGATTTCAGAATTAAATTTTCATTCTGTGTGTTTTCTGTAAGGTAAATAAGGCGAAGTGCAAAGCTTTATGAATATAGCCCAGATACCTGTAAAAAGTAATTTCTGTGGATTTTGTATTCATAGTAAATAACAACTATACACTTGTGATTGAATTTTTAGCTAGAAAGTAAACAAGGGGACTAGTAAGGATCTTTAAAATGAATTTATTTTATATTTTTACAAGTAAACACTTAAAAGTGGAGATGATGATATGAAATACTTCTTCATAGAATCATAGAATCATTTAGGTTGGAAAAGACCTTTAAGATCATCGAGTCCAGCCTAACCTAACACTGCCAAGTCTGCCACTAAAGCACCACGTCTACACGTCTTCTAAATACTTCCAGGGATGGGGACTCCACCACTTCCCTGGGCAGCCTGTTCCAATGCTTGACGACCCTTTCTGTGAAGAAATTTTTTCCTAATACCCAATCTAACCCTCCCCTGGCACAACTTGAGGCCATTGCCTCTCGTCCTGTCACTTGCTGCTTGGGAGAAGAGACCAACACCCACCTCACTACAACCTCCTCTCAGGTAGTTGTTAGAGGGTGATAAGGTCTCCCCTCAGCCTCCTTTTCTCCAGGCTAAACAACCCCAGGTCCCTCAGCCGCTCCTCATACGACTTGTGCTCCAGACCCTTCACCGGCTTTGTTGCCCTTCTTCATGCAACAGTTCTTCTATTAGCTCCACAGACTTTACTGTTTGCAGTTGTGACAGATGGAAGATGACATGATCCAAGTGCTACCTGTGTGACTTGGGTTCAAGCTTTAAAACAAGCACTGGAACAAATCTCAAGATAACATGAGTTTGTTTTGGTCTGAATAAGAAGGAGCTGAATAACAGCGATGCAATTATTTCCCGGTGAGCAATTCTCAATTTTTGTGATAAAATGCTTGTTTTGACAATTCTTGTTCAACAGTGTATTCTTTCTTTAGAAATCAAAACCATGGGCTACTTTGTTGTATGAGGGGATGTATGTATATTTTAGAATAATGCTATTAAAGTAAATAATAAATTTTAAAATGTTATAAAAAGCTGAAGAAATTGTGCAAGCATTCATTTCTTGCATTTGTGGGTTGCACTAAATGATAAATAGTAGAGCACAAAATTCAGTAGTCACTGAAGTTACATTTCCAAAACAATTTTGTCTCTTTAAACTATATGTATGCATACATGTATGCATGCATATATATCTGTAAGTTCTTTTAACTGTGACATTTTATCTTGTGTTGATTTTAAGAAAGAATTTCAACCTAGTAAAGGAGGAGACAGTGTTAAAGTGACATTACTGCTCGCTCAAGGTTCCTTGCCCTCTTTCTTCTTCCTTGTCCACCACGCCATAGCAGAGTGCAGTGTAGGGTCCTGGAAAGTCAGCTGTAGAATTAAGTCATGTAGAGAAGAACCTTTTTTATTAATAGCAATAACTCTAATAAATTTTAGTCATGAGAAGGGACTTTCTAATTTTACTTGCCATTGGAGCAGTTAGAAAGAGATCTTAGGACACCTCAATCATATTCACTTGTGTGCCATAAGGGTGACATGGAACAGAGTGCTCGTTTAAATTATGATCTGTTTTTCTATATAAAGGGGTTTATTCTAGCAATCACCAAATTCTACATTTGATTTTTAAATTTTGGTGTTTGTCACAATGACATTTCTGCTTGTATTTTTGGCCAGCTTCATTTGTAATACATGAAACGCAGGAAGACTTTATAAACAATAACATTTTAGGTTCTGAAGAAGTACCGTGAATCACTTGAGATTAATTTTCATTGAAATAAAATTACTGTGGGCACACTGTTTCCTGTGATTTCAGCTCGGGGGCATACCAGGCCTAATCGCTTACAGGCACTTTAGAAAGTGAATGGCTATGGGGTAGCGGACATCTGATCCCCTCGCCCTCGAACCTTCCTATCACAAAGATGTCTTTATTATCCGGGGTTCAAAAGTTCTGCTTTCACAGACTACCCCAACATCTCTGGTTTCCATGCTTTTGTCTTGAATACTTTGTTACTGTCATGTTAATATGTGAGGAAAGATGTTTTCTCGGATTTACATAAATCTTACAGCAGTAGAGATGCTGTAGTTATGGTCCTGAAGGCTCTCTACTTTTTAAGCCTTCTGTCTTTAGCCAAGGACACGTTGCAAAAGCAGCGCTGTTGCTCAAAATGAGCCTTGTTTGTTCTCACTGAAATGATGACGCTTCCTAGCAAACCATGTTTGACATTACAGAAGAAATCTGGTTTGGTACAATGAAACTTAAATTTTTGTAAGGCCATGTCATAACATTCGTGGGCTTTTTCTGCCTTCAAAGTAGGATTGTCAGTCTCTTGGATCTTATCCTGTGTTTTTTTTTCCCTCCTGGTTAAGGGTTGCTAGTACACAGAAGAATGTGTATTTTTTTAATTTAATATGTTGCAAAATAGCAGCAATTTAATTTAACCAGACTATATTTTCTGACTATGTGGTGTAAGTTCCAAAGTGCCGGTAGGTTTCAGTATTAATTTCTCTTATCATTACCCTTTTATTTTTGAAAGGCATTTGCAAAACTAAAAGGAAAGAATTGCTTGCAGG